>VZRZ01006017.1:268495-315296 GCA_013398175.1 Climacteris rufus | reverse complement strand
TTTTTTTCCCCCCAGGCTAGCTTTAAGCTTTAGTATGTTACCTGAGATCAAACTCCTGGCTGTGTTCAGGAGATTCCAAAAACCAGATACTTTTGAAGAGAGGTATTGAATAGACTTTTTTTTTAGTGAAATTGCTTTCATAAACCAAAACCTGCTTTAGTGGTGGTATTTGTGCACAGAATTGTTCCCTCTTAGTGGACAAGAACAAGTGTGAGTAATAAATGTTTGGGTTGGACAAACATCTGTGCTGATCCTACATTAGTATGGAACTAAGAACCTTCTGCAGTGTAGCTCCACTGGAAGTGAGGCTTGCATCTGGACAATTTTGAGAATGCTTGTGTTCCCCCTTTTGTATTCTAAGTTGCTCTCCTTGGCAGCTTCTTAAGAGACAGAAAATTGGGTTTTCTGTCAGATACGATGGGTGCAAGGAGAGCCTCACCTCAAATTATAGGATTTCTGTAGACCTAAAACTCATTATTTTTCTTCTTTTCCTCAAGTAGTATTAATGCAACATAACTTTCTAATTGCCTGTATTAGCATTATTCATTCAACCATTTTTTCATAATGATGGGATTTTCCACAAAGAGCTACTACTTTATTTTGCTTTTTATCAGTAGCTTAGCTAATTAAGCAGGATTGTTACAGCGTTTTAGCTTTTTAGCAAGTGTAAACAAGTGAGAGACATTACTCTAAAACAGTTTTTGGGACACTTTCTCTTAGCTGTCTTTCTCTTGGTGTGTAAAATACATCTTGTGTTTCAGTGCCATACAGTACCTACAGATGATGTTTGAGTGTTGTTTTCATTGTGTGCTCAAATCATGGATAGGTTTTTAATTGCAGTAATTTACAGTTTTAAAATGCAATGGGTGGATGACAGGAAGTCAGTTACAGGTTATGAAAGTTTTTAGTGATGTTGCACAAGAAACTGAGACACTTCAGAAACTGCATATTTAAGTGGAATTAATTCTGGAAGCTTGTAAAAAGCAGGGGATGGTTAGGTAACTATTCATTTTGGTATTAAACTCTAAGAGTTGTACACAAAGCAGCTTTCTGAATGAAAAAGATCAGAAAATTTCAGAGTGATTTGTGCAGGGGACATTGCATCCAGATAATGATATTGGCTAACTAGAAGTTTGGAAGCATGCTGTGGGTATCTGTGCTACTGATAAATAATGTTTTGTATTCTGAATCTAAGATAAGTGCATCTTCCTTGAAAATAAGTGGGAAGAAAGTTGTACAAGGGCTGAGGAACACTTTTATGATAGGCTAACTTTAGGTAACTCTTTTATTCCTGCTGGAAAAGTGCTTAAACCCTGTTTAAATCTGGGTGGAAATTGGAACAAGGGAGTGGAACTGTGTGACAAAAATGAGCATTAGTAGGCCATAGTGATGCATGCCCTATGCTTTTACCTTCAATGTTTGAGATGCAAGGTGTACAGCTTTCTTTTTTGCTTTCCTCCCCACATTCCAACCCACTGAAGTTTCACAGCAGAATTTATGGCAGTTGTTCCTTTTTGTTGATAGTTAAAGTATTGCTATTGCTAATTCTCCTTATCTGTGGTATTTTTTTATTTCTCTGAGAAAAAAAGCAATTTCCTTACAGTAGTGTGTCTGAATTGAGTAATTATAGTATTGGAGATGGAAAATGAGAAAAATGGAATGTGCATGAAGAAAAAGAAGAAAATTACGTGTTATTTTTTATAATTGACAAATTCTCAGCGAAAGAGCTGGATCTTAGTTTTACACCTAGCTATTACAGATAAAAGCTTTCACTCTAGTCTTTGTACCTTTTGTTCAATGTTTTGCTGATTAGTCTTCCTAAAATAAAAATCAGTTGTTGCTCTTCATGATAATTATAAGATGGCTATGGTAGTTTGGCTTATTTTACTTTTTTATTGATAGGCGAGATTGAGAGAGAGTTCAAATTTGATTCCAGTTTTAAGGCTTCTTAAAAATGTACTTTTTTTTTCCTTGTTTAGAAAGAAGTCTCAGACTATAAATCAGAATACTTGATTATATTTTGTCTTTTTGGGTTAGTTAGCTGCTCTTTGAAAGTGCAGTAAAGTTGAACAGTTTGTTTTCTGCAGAGTGCCTCTGTTTTATTTCAATTTCTCACCAACTGCAGGAAATAATTTAGTTTTTTGTATCAGTTATTCATATGTGGTGTATATATATTGCTGAAAACAAAAACTTGTGAGCATCTGAGAAAGCTGAAATGCTGGGTAGCAAACTTTGAGGCTTCTTCCTGGAAGCAGTTTTTTCTTGCTGCAAAACCATCTTACATGGGTGTTTTGGGGAGTTGGTGGGGTTTTTTTGTGTGGTGGTTTTTTGTGGTTTTTTTTTTTTTGCATCTTGTCCTTCTGCTGGACACCACTGAGAAGAGTGGCTCTGTGTTCTTCACTCCTTTCCATCAGGTTTTCACACACAATAAGATTTCCAGCGCCCCAAGCATCTTTTTTTTCCAAGCTAAGCAATCCCCAGAAATCTCTGAACCTCTTCAGATGATGGTATTTTGGGCTCATACTTGATAGGGAATGAGAATTGAACTGACAAGTTAGAAATGGATTTGGTGAAATGGAAAGTATACAAAATGAGGTGTTAAAAGATGATTGTGTATTTCAAATGAGCTGCATAGAGAAATGGCAGATCTGCAAGTAAAATCAGTTGCACAAATAAGCTGAAGAACTTGAATTATGGAGATGCTTTATAATTGTTGTAAGTTAAAGAGAAATATTTTTTAACTCTTTTCTCCAGTAAGTGGGTGAATAACTTCATAAAAGGAGATTAGAACTAAGAACTGGAACGAGATGTGGGAAAAGACTCAAAGTTGTGAGTGTGAAGTAGTACAAAGAACCTTTGCAGGAGTCTGGGAGCTCATTAGTTGGAAATGCAGAGCATTAGGAAGAGGTGATTTTGGTTTAGTTGGATGCAGCTGAGTTTGAGCCATGAGGCTGAATTGAACAAATAGGATCTGAGAGTGTGTCGGGCTATTTTTGTTCTGTAGAAGTGTTGTTAGGTACTAAGAAGAGTTAATTTTAAATGGAGTATGTTTTTCTGGCTGATTAAGGTCAAAAGTAGTGAATCCAATGTGGAACAAGTACAGAGAGATTACTCAAATTATTGGATGAATGGTGGCTTTGCTTATGGTGAAAAGGACTTTGTTCTGCATGGCTAAACAAGCTGGACACTGAGACAGGATGGTTGCAGTTTGTGTTCAGAAGTGTGAAAAACTATTTGAAATAAAAAGCAAACTTATTCAAGTGTTTATGGACATGGGAAGTTCTAGAATAATTTAATCTGAATGCTCCAGAATCTGTTTCTGGTTTGTAGCATTACATATTGTGACAACGCTTTAAAGAAATTGTTGTAGTGTCAGAGGTCTAGCTCGTTTCAAGGTGATTAGCTTTACCCATTTGCAGTAAATATTGATGTTCTCATCTGTGGTTTCTAACAATATTTGATGTGCTCCATTACATGAAGGCTCTCTTATCAGTTCCCATTTTTTTAATATTGGTAGGAATAAACTGTATGCTTAGTGAAAGCTTTCAAAGAGTTCAATTGGCAAAACCGTAATGGCAGTATCTGTGAAGACATTTTCTCCATGGAGCTGTGTAGAGAGAATATTTATAAAACTATTTGTTTACTTTGGCTCTGTTGGAAGTATTTATAAAAACAAGCAAAAACAAACTTGGCAAGAATCCTTTCCAGATGTGATCCTGGAAAAATGAGTGGGAATTGGCCACTCATGTACTTTCAGATTCAAGCAGTTCATTAAGTATCTGGAGGCCTGATCCCTCTATATTTTTGAAAGACAGCAGGTCATTAAAGAGAGCCCAACTGTTAGTTTTGCAAAAACACAGGTTGCCAGTAGCTTAAGGCTCTCACATCAAACACCTGGTTTCCTGAGAAGAAAATTGAGACCTTCTTACAGAGCAAGACTGTGTTCTTTAGTTTGGGGTTTTTAAACAGCTACCACCTCCTGTTGCTCAGAACAGATTTGAGACACAGCAACTGTTACATTTCAGAACAAGTTTACATGAGAATGAGTTTACGGAAGTTCTGAACTGGAAAGGAAAAACTTGTTTAATATTAGTCACTTCACAGTGAATTTGGGAAAGAAACTAAATTATTTTAATCCCATTAATTCCTGTTATTATTGACCAGTTAGCTTTTCAAAGTGGCTGCAAAAATTTTATTCTAAAAAATCAAGCAGGAACAGTTGTTCCCTGCTTACTGGGTCTTCCAGGAACAGTTATCTTCCTTGTTTTTCTGTAATTATTAATTCTCTTTTACAGTTGCTTTACAAAACTTCCAGCCTAATACCAGAATCCCAAGAGCTTGACACTGTAGAAACGAAGCTGTGAGGTTCCTGAAAGTCTCTGAAGACTGGGTGTTGTGAAATAAGGGACTTGAATATGTGATAAGTAATAGATGGTGAAGAGGAAAAGGGAAAATAGGGGGTGAATACATAGAGGCAGCAGAACTCAAAGAGCTGCTGGCAAGTAGGTCTTGCACTTTTCTCCATATGAACAACTTCAATGCACTCACTGCACCTTTGGGCAGTGTTGGCTTTTGAGCCTCTGGAGGTGAAACATGGAATTTTTTAGGCAGCTGTGACTGGGATTGGTTTGTGACTTATATTAGGTGTGCACAGCTCTCTACAGAACTTCATCTCCAATTCCAGCACAGTATGTATAAAAGCATAGAGAGATAATTGTTTTCCACAAGGGAAAATATCTGATGCAGGTGTTAAGGTTATTTTTATTTATGAAGAATTCTCAGAGAAGATTGGTTTGAATATTGACAGCAAAGAATCCTGTGAGGCATGAGAAGAACCAGTAAGCACAATTTGGTTTGTAATTTTGTGCTCTCTTAGAAATTATGTCCCTGGGAGGGTTGTTAGGGATTACTGTATAGCTAAGGGATGACTGTTTGCTGGAAAACATGAAGTGCCCTGGTCTGGTTTCCAAGTGGGAGATATATTAGCATATTATGTATGTAATATTTAATAGTGTGTAATAGTATGTTGTTCTCATTACATTGAAATTAAAGGAGGAACACCCTTTGCTGGAAGGGATTTGGATCTTTTGCTCTGTTCCTCTAATGGCAAAAGGGTGATAAAACCCCAGCTTCTTCTGTTTGTTTCCTGAAACTAACTTTGGATAAAAGAATGGATCAGTAAAATGTAAAGCAGGGGGAGCTTCTTGGGGCTGGTGAAGCCTTGCACTATGCTCAGAGTGTTTTTGTTTTGGACTGGTATCACCAGTGATGTGTTCTTGGAATGATTATCTAAAAGCTGTGATGTCTTATAGTTTGGTTTAAAGTACTAAAAGTAGTAGTGTACTCCAAATTTGTGCCACACGATGATAAAATCAAGTGTGACAAACACAGTGCTCTGAGAACTGAGTGGGTTTATCTTTGGGCTCAGTCAGTCCCAGCTACCTGGTCCTCAAACACCTATTTCAGCTGTGAAATTCAGATACCTCCAGAAAAAAACCTGTGTTCTAGACTATCTTCCTCTTGTGGCTACATGGGTTAGTGATGTAACCTTTGAGATGTGAGAGCAGAAGTAGAGAGAAGTATAGATGGGAGGTGCTTTATAAGCTGAGTTTAATTGTGAAAGAAAATGTTGTTTCAATACTTGTCAGTGGTGACCTAGAAATTGTCATTCCCCTCTTTATGCTACTGCAAAGTTGGGCTAAGTAGAAAATGGTTTTACACTTGTTTAGGCATTACTGAATTCTTCTTTTATGAGCCTTTTTCTGTCCCACCAGTGTATTTTCACTTAGCTAGCATGAGGGTCATCCTTTTAAAAACAAAACCAAGTCTTTCAAAGTATTCATTTTATTTCTTAAGGAAAAGATTCTAAATAATCCTATGCTATTTTTCTTCATTTCAATGACTATTCCCTCAGAGAATAGTTTTAATTGAAAGAGACCTGCAAAGGTCATATAGTCCAAGCCCCTATAGTTGTAATTTATGTGTTTTTTATAAGTTATGAAGGCTTCATGCTGTTAGATTAAGAAGGTGGAATTTACCATCTGTGCACTGAAAGAGCAGCTTAAGGGGAGCTGAATACTTAATAGTGGAGAAAAACCAAATGTGGCAGCGTGGTCCACCTAAGTCTTACATTTGCATGTTTAGGTAAGCACTCACAGCTTTTGTGTGACTGTTCAAATCAAGAAAGCTGGGAACAGGATGTTTTTTAGGAGTGAATGACTTCACACAACTGAGAGAAGAAGAAAAAGAGAAATAAATCCTGCTTGAGAAAACCTTGGCATTGGGGAGAAGAAGGAAGCATGGCAATTCGTGCAGGTGATCCTTAGCAGGATAAAATTGAAGAGGATTGTTTGTCACATCAAACAAAAGAAAATAATAGTCTGTGCACTGAAGAAGGTGAATGAAATCCTTGAGAGGATGAGATATGTGAAAAATACAAAAGAGAAGGATTCCAGGATCTGAGAGGGAACCAATTTCAAGAGAAAAGGTTAGACAAAAGGTTTACTTTTATTGGCAGTGGTATTTGATCTATTTGCTTTTAATAAAAAACAATTCTTTGTAAGGATCTTTCATTCTGGATACTCTTCATTGGCAAAGAAAAAGAAATTGACATAGCAACATTTTCTGTTGCCAAATAGGATAAAACCCTGGCACATGGACAGTGTTAAATTTGTTCTTTATATACAGGGAGGTAGAAAAATGTAGCTAGATAAATAGGAATATGAGGAATTTGAAGTATTTGTTGCCTTTAAAAATACCACATTTTGTTTTAGTGTTGCAAATACTGAGTGGCTTTTGTCTTCTTTTTAACAGACTCTGAAGGCAGATCCAGAAGAACTGTTTACAAAACTGGAGAGAATTGGTAAGGGCTCTTTTGGTGAAGTTTTTAAAGGAATTGACAATCGGACTCAGAAAGTTGTTGCTATAAAAATTATTGACCTAGAAGAAGCAGAAGATGAAATAGAAGACATCCAGCAAGAAATCACAGTATTGAGTCAGTGTGACAGTCCATATGTAACTAAATATTATGGATCCTATTTAAAGGTAAGATACTCACAGATGGTGTGATTTGATTTTATAAGTAATTCTTTTCCAGGTTGTCCAGTCATGCCTGTTTTTGTTGGTGAGGTTTCAGTCAGACCTCAGTTGAAGAAAAATGTATTTTTGTCCTTTCAATTCTAAAGAAATAATGAGTTACTATATTTGTGAAGTGTGTGACAGAACTTAATAGGAAAAGTTGCACGTCTTTTGCTATTTCTGTACAAAACCCCCTTGAAATAATTTGAGTTAGTTAAGCTCTAATATGTTTAGAGTCTCTTAACATGAGTTTATTTAAATTCAGAAAATTCAATCTAACTCTGCATTTGAATTATCAAAACATTAAAAGCAGTGTAGTATCAGCTGTTTTGTGAAGCTTGAAACTTTTTGTCAAGGTTTGATGCCTGATCAGTCGAAGCTGTTATATTGTCCTTCTGAGGAGCCTTGATCTGAGTGATTTAAAAATTAAAGTCTGAAAAGTAACTTTTTATTTCATATTAGACACAAGTGAAGCTAATGATGGAAGGAGTTTCCATTAACTGGAATCCATTGCCTTCTGAATCTGTTTCCCTTTCTCCCACCACCATAATAGATTGTCAGGATTCTGTTTTAAGTGTGCCACATAGTTTGCTCTTTTGTTTTGGTTTTCTGTTCTTGGTTTTAGTTGGATGGATGTAATGATTTATTAGATCTAGAAGATAGTGAAACTATCTGGAAGCTTTTGGTATTACTTCATTTCTTTGGGCAGACTTTGTTCCTGTCTGGATAGCTCTTTCTTTTATGACAGTTGATAATCTAGATAAGAGATTGTTGTTATGGCAGGATTTGAAGTTAGAAGTGGGAGAAAATACTTTAATGCAGTCTGCTTTTGCTTTTTTGGAAGTATTCTGTTTATCAGAAAAGGTGTGAAGGCTCTGAACGGGGGACCCTGCTTTATCTCTTTATTCGGAGATTGCCAGTTAGTTTCCAAAGAAAAAAAGGACTTTTTCTGCATCCAGGAGATATATCACTCATCTGAGAGACAGTTTTTCCTTTCTTGTGCTCTGAACCAGCTTGCTTTGGTATCTTTTCAGTGAAAGGCTTTGTTAATGGTTTTTAGATCTGATAACCTGTTACCAGAAATGGACTTAGATGTTACACAGAGGTTAGATCTCAGAAACTTCAGGAGCAAACTTCTTCATGGATTCTGTTGCTACTTTTGAAATTACACAGTCAAGGATTGATAGTTAAATGAAGTATGGTGACTCCAGCACTGTAGATCCTTCCTGGTCTGGCTGTCCTGAACAGCTGTAGCCCTTCCCCTTGACATTCCAGTTGTGTGAGCTCTCCCATTGTGTCCTGGTAATGACAGTGGGATCAAAGCCTTGTGACTGCACACAGATCTCAAATTCCTCCTGCTTGTTCCCCACACTGCCTACATTGGTCTGCTGGCACTTCACAGAGGTGTTTGAGTGTGTCAATGTCCCAGTCCTCTCCCCTTCTGCCACTTTTCCTAGTTCAGAGCTCACTTTACCAGGTTGGCCCTTCTGTCAGCAAAGGTTTGTATACCCCGTTTCATGAGATGTGTTTGTTTCATCTCTTCCAGTCAGCAAACAGGGTCCCAAACCAAAATCTTGTTACCAGCACCAGGGATACAGCTGATTGTTTATTTGCAAATCCATCGAACTTCTCCTCCTGTCATTTATCCAAACTGGCATAATCAAGGAGAAGACTGCCTGGGCCTCCAGACCTTTGACCCTTGTCTCCAGAGCCCTGAAACTGAGTGTGATGGTTTCTGGTTACCCCTTGATGTCATTTCTGCCCACGTGAAAAGCCAGCAAGGGGTAATAGTGAACTCTTACAGGATAAGTAAAATAGTGTATAAGAGAGAGTCTGGTGAGAATGCCACTTAATAGTTTTAAAAATGTATAATAATAATAAAGGGGCTGAAAAAGAAAATCCAGTATTCAGATTTGAACTAAGTGAATGTCAGTGTTTTGTGAAGGTTGTATAGCAATGGTTGCTTTTCCTAATTGAAGGTGAGAGGAGACTGTAGGGCTCTGAACTCTCAATGAGTTTGCCTGGATGGAAGTGTCAGTGGGGATGTTTGTGCTTATTGTTGTGAGAGGGACCTTCTGATACCTTCCAATCCCTTTTTCTGTCAAGTGCAGTAGCCTGTGAATTTGTCAACTTGTGTCAACTTTCTAAGGTGCTGCTCTAATAGTGTCTGTGTATGACCCAGTTACTTTTGGAGTAAAGTGCAGCTCTTTCTACAGTTAGTAGAACGTGCAGCTACTCATGTACTCATTGCTTCAGTTGTTTGTGAATTTATGTTGTTTGTAAGACACTTGGTACTACAGAACTTTTGGTCTTCAAAACAAAAAGCTCATTTCTTTATGCTGTTAATATGTGGTGGTTATTAGGTGATGCTGAAGTGGTAGAGTCTTTGCAAAGGAAACATTTTGCACTTCTGTTTGCTTTCTGAAGAGTCAGATCTTGTTGTTGAATAGCAATAATGTGTCATCATATGTATAGACGTATGTATGTGTACACACACTTAAAAGGGACCATATTAATATTTAAATGAATTGGTTACTATTCTTGGCTAGAAATCTAAGTTTATTTGCTACAGGTCTCTGTGTATTTGGAAGCCAAAACTGCCATATGTAGTTCTAAGGGTCTGACTGTCTTTTAACTCTGTTTCTAATTGTGTGATAATCCATCACTGATAATGTTCAACACATTAATTTTTCATGTGTTGAGTGATTAGGAGAGATTATTTCTTCTGTGATTGGAGAGTTGAGCACTATCTACAAGAAAGATATCAATATCTTCTCACAGAACAAACTTCTTTGAAGTAAGCAAATAGGAGAACAATAGGATCTCAGTTTATATTGCCAGCCACTTCACCAGTTACTATTCTCTGGTGTGTGCAGCCTGATGTGTCTGGTGGATGTTGGATAGAAAGAGGTGCTGTTTATAGGGAGCTCTTAATTTGATTTTCTATGAATTATTTTTGGCAGACAGATTGAAGTTGTTGATGGAATTGCTATCCTTTCTCTAGGTAGCCGGAATGTTTTGGGATTGAGTTTTTTTATGTTTGTTTATTTTTTAATAAACGGAATCATCTGTCTTTGAGAAATCTTTATATTGTTCATCATTCTCTGTTATTCTACGCCTTCTTCCATTAAACTGTGTGATTTTACATGCCAGTGTGTTTAGGAACCTGTTGCTTGAAATTTTAGAAGGCTTCTATAATACCACTGTGCTTGCCTGAGGCCTCTTGCTGTCTTGAGATGATGTGAGAAGCTCTTGGTGCCTACTGCATAATATACATGGTAGTACAGCTTGAAAGAATTATTACAATTTAATGAGTTCATGAAAGTTACTTTGTTCTAATAGGTTACTTTTTAGAAGCACAACTGAATTTCTATGTTCTATTTAGATTAACATGATATACCCAAAAGCCTTGTTAAATTTCCTTACTCTGCAATTCTTTGTATATCCTAATTTTATGTTTTCAGAAATGCATTTGCTTTATGGCAAGTTGTGTTTTTATATCCAAAGACTAAACTGTGTCTGTTCATATGAAGTATTACTGCTTTAGCACAGTGAGTCTTCAATAAGAAGCAGCTTATTGCTCCCATAAAGCAAGTCTTGCATTCCTTCTAGACTTTGTTCTTTGTGTCTGTTCTTGGAGGTTTGTGTGTAGTTGCTGTGGTCAGAATTCAAGCCAACAGAGCAAAAGCAATAGTGAAGTGGGCATCAGTTTAGGTTGTAATTCTGAATATATATTTATTTGTGGTATATCTTTTTGGCAGAAATCAAAACACGTTTATGTAAAATGGAAATGCCCTTTTCTAAGGACATCTTATTTTTAAAATACAATGTCTTCATGTTCCCATTCTTCTGGGAAAAAGGTCTTTTGTCTACTGTAGGATATAGCAGGTAACTGCTACGTTACTCTTAAAGCAAATTGCAGTGTCATGGTTGATATGGGTGCAGATATCTACAGCAGTTGCTGTTCCTTATCTGCCACAGTGTGTTATAAAGCTGTATCAATGTCTCTTGCTGTCTTCCAAATGAAAGGTTCATCTACTCCTCTATGATCTGATTAAATGGCTCATGAAGAAAAGATTTGTAGTTCTTTTTAGATCCTTATGAAATTAATTAATGAAACTTCTCTGGGTCTGTTTACTTCTTTAGATTTTAGGTTAACAGCATCTACGTTCTTCCTTGTAGTGGATTAGGGATTCTTTGTTTTTTATTCATTAAAAAAAAAATCTTGTGAAATTGGCTGAAATCTGCTCTCTCCTCTGAGTTTTGCCATGTTGTAACTCTTTAGAAGTAATGCTGTGCTACTTATTCTAGAGTTTATTCTGTCTGGGAGCTTGTCAGCTCAGTTTTTTGCATCTTGTTCTGCTTTACCGGTTTTTCAAGAGCTTAGTTAGATTTGGTTCTATGATTATTTTTCCTGTCCTTTTTGTTTGAAATCGGTTTTATTTTCAAGATTCAGATGCCTCTCTGATAACTTTTTTTCAGTTTGGTTAATAACTTTATATACTGCTTTATTATAACTTCATGATGTTTTTATATTTCTTGATCTTATTATTTAGAAATACATAACAGGAAATTAATTTGTCTTTATATTTAAAACGTTGAAGAATAAAGACCCTTGACTTTTTTACATATATGTATATCACACTCCAAGCTGAGGTTAATACATGTATATGGACAAAAGCTGAAATCAATGTGTTTATGTGTATGTTAAAAATTCTTTAAGTTCCTCATCTTAGACTTCTGTACATATGTATATAATGGTAAAGCAAATGATCTATAAGTAGTTTCATCATTCATTGTACCTAGGTGCAAGTGATATCAAACTGGTATTGAAACACTTTGGAACTTTAAAGAATACCCTCTTTTGAACTGTTTAAATTTATTGACCCAAGAAGAATAAGGCTTATAGTGTATTTCCCCCTTTCTTTCATGCAGACAGCTTCCCATTGTATAAATGTATTTTAAGAATTCTTTAAGAAAAGTAATTTATAGAAATAGTCGCTCTATAGACGTGCGAATAAGCACACAACCAGCTCAGTGAGGGCAGCAGGAGAGAGAGTTAATATTGTCCTATTTTCCCTTTATGTATGGTAGGAACCCAAGGAGGTGATTTGTCAGTATCTATCCACCCCCCAGTATGATTGAATCATAAATCAAAACACATTCTGCCTGGAGTCACAACAGCTGTGGAAAACAGCAGCTGCTTATCTTATTGTTTTTCATTGCTTGCATGAGAAAGGCAACATTCTCAAAAGAAGAGATGGGCAACCTGGCCCTGGGCAGCTACATAGCTGCCCATTATTTTCAGCTTAGACTTTATGTTACATAAGACCCCTATGGGTTTTTATTTCATGTCTAGGATATAATATACCTACTGCTGTAAGTCAAGCTGGTGTTTCTAGAAAACAGCAAATAGCTTCTGGTTAAGTTTTATGAATGACACAGTGTACCCTAATAAAAAGAAGTGGACTTTTATGAATTTTGATTAACTGAACTGTGTAAAACAAAGAGTTCTGCCAAATGAGCTCCAGAAAGAAAAAATTATCTATGAAAAATGGTGATTCTGAAATTAGTCTATAGTTTTGTTTTTGATAATCAGATGAATGTGAGGTTGGTATGTAGTGCTGTGGCTGAGCCAAAGCAAATCTTGTGTTGGTTAGGTCTTTGATATACAGAGGATTAGTGCTACTCTTCTTGGAATAACATGGCCAGTTCACAGTGCACTGAAAAACTGCAATGCAGTCAGTAAAGACCTTCAGGAACAGTTTAAGGTTTGGAAAGCCTGTATTCCAGAGGATGACTGAAGTTCAGGCTTTGTTTTGTTTTTTTAAGAGCAGGTTGGAAGTGACTCACTGTGTGTATAGAAAAGCCTTTCTGTGTTTAAGTGCTGATAGTTTAGTGCTTTCTAATTTCTTACTCCAAAATATGACAAGATATATTTGCTGAGTGGTCAGCATAAGCAAATTTCATCTGACAATCACACACACTCTTCTAAAGGGAAGGTAGCTTAAATATTGGAACAGCTTCTATGAAGCAGGTTTTATGAACCACTAGCAGGTTTTGGTTTTTTTGCTGAATTTAAAGAAGCCTGAGCTTGAATGCTTTAGGAGACTCATGAACTTTAATGTGGATGTGTTGAATATTCTAGGTAATGAAACTTTGAATGTGGGTATTTATGTGGGACTTCAGTAGGTGTAAAGTTGATGTTCTTTTGCTTTACAGGTTTAACCGGTTCACTTTAACATTTATGAGCATCTCTGAACTGATGTGACCTTAAATTTATGCTGTGGGTCAGCCAGAAGCTAATGGACTTGGTGCATTCTGTTGTCATTTCATATACTAGGCAGCCTTTGGCAGGTTTCATTGTGCTTATCAGGGTGGGAGAGTGGAACAGATTTTTTTCTGCTTAACTTTGAGACTGTAGACTCCAGTGCAACAGGGCCTGCTACCTCAGCACAGGGAGAAGTGAAATGTGAGTAGTTTCTTGATGGTCCAGCACCATGCCACGTGCCCAGCCCCACAGAAGCACTCATTGCCCTTGCAGACTTGACTCTTGCCAACCACAGTCCCTGAATTTTGGGTGGCTGTTAGAATCACAGAGTGAAAAATGAGGTGATTGGGTGATGGGGTGTCTTATCTGTTCTCTTGACCAAAACCAGAGGGAATTGTCTTCACCTGTAGGAATTCCTGCAGCTGGAGGACGAGGAAGGCTGGGATTTTAAATTCTCTGTTATTGTGGCAGTGTTAAGAACAAAATGAAGCCCAGTTTTCTGTGAGGCAGTTCCTGTTCTGATATACTTACTTTTCTTCTGAAGCCCCTGCTAACCCTCTGCTCTCATTAGGCAGCTTTAGCCTTCAGAGAAGTTGAACAGCGTTGCCTTCGTTTGTCCATAGGAAATGTGGAAGTGGCATCTGGGTGGACAGCTCAGAAGGAGGTAGCAAGAAGGTTTCTGGGCAGTCTGCAGACTGAGAGATTGAGTAGAAAGCTTCCACTGATAGAGCCCCTCATGGCCATAAATAAGACAAAGGCAAAAGGATGCCAAAGAACCCAAAAACTTTATTTCTAGAGTCATGTTGTTTTGCTGGGAGATCCTGTTTTCAATTTGAAAATAGTTTGGTCCCTTCTTAGTTCAGAAATGTTACCTTGAACTCTGAACCTTTGTTGCCCATAGTCTTTACTACTTCTGTATTTCCCTGTAGTCATCTGCCATGCCCTTAATGAGAAAAAACATCCCTTGTTTGCATTGTCTTTATTCAAAGGTACTGTTTCAAATTGTGAATTTAGAAACTTTTTATTCCACTACTTTCCTTTAGCAGTCAAAAGGATTGTTTTTACTTTCTGGAATCTGCATCATAGTGCCTTAGTTTTTCACATCTGTTGAAAAATCTACCTAGTAAACAATGGTGACTTCAAGAATTTTCCTGTTGATCAGTGTAATCAGTTCTGCACTCAGTTTTTTATGGCTAAGTAATTCTTACTGTACAAATATATCAAGGTTGGAAAGAATCAACTGAGTTTGTACTAACTGTATTTTGTGTTATGTGTAAGTACTTAACTGTACCATATTATTCTGATCTTGATTTAAGGAAAAATTTAGAAAGCTTCATGTAAAATGTCATTTATTGGAAGTAATATGTGATGGCCTTAGAAGCTGCCTCTGCACTGCTCTGATTGTTGACTCCTGTATAGTGTGAGATACTCTGTGTGTAATTTCACATCTCAGTACCTGCTTTTAGGCAGATCCAACAGGTATGAAAAACAGGCAGCAGCAGCATCTTGTTCCCCATCCTGCTTACATGTTCCTGCCGTTTTACTTGTGTTGGATCTGTTGGCTGCATCATGACTTGGTTTGCCTGGGAAACAAGTTTCCTCAATATCTTCTTCTGTCCTTTCCAAAAACAATCTGGCTCTTTTCAAAAGAGCAAACCCCAAACACTAGCAGATCAGCCAGTTTTGACATGTGGCTTCAGAATTGCTATGTCTGATGCAAAAAAATAACAATAAAAAATGGTGGACTCAGGTGGCCTAAAAAAGTTAACAGTTTGTTTCTGGATGAGCTGTAATGTGAAGCCTTGTATTCAGTTTGCTCATACAGATCAGGATGACATAGCATTGCTTTCTAACCGTATGTAATCTTGTTTGTGTCAAATGTCCTTCAGTAACTTGTGTGCTCACTGCTACACTTGTTGCTGCAGGCCTCTGAAATGTTTGAGGAGAGAGTATTATTATGGCTTCGAGGTGCAAGCTTTTTGTTGCTGCTGCAAAGAGCAGGTCCAGTTCTGCCTTGCAGCTGGGGGCTGTTGGAGCTTTCAGTGAAGTGGTTCAGCTCACTGGGTAGGCAGGGGACTAATCACCTTTTTTACTTTTATATGTGTATTTTTAAGGATTAGAGCATTGTACACTGATAGTTCAGATTACTCTAAGGTATTCAAGCACGCTGCCAGTACATTGTTTCTGAAGCCTCTTCAGTCAGCCAGTAGTAGTGTTGAAAAAAAAGGGAGTTGTGTGTGTGTTTATGCCCAGGCTTAGGTGCACTCATTTTGTGGGCTGGTTCCCCATTTTGTTGCCCAGATAAACTTCCTGGCACAAAGCTTTTCAGCTAGAGTGTGATTAGTCCCACCATCAGGCAGCTGCCAGTCTCTTGATCTGATGTTCTCATGAACCTCTGAAATGTTTTGATTGAAAACTTCTCTACCTACCTGAGTGATAATCTGGTGCTCTTACATAGTTACTATGATTGTATTGTATCTTTGATGTGAGCATGAGGTAGTTTGTATTGCTTAGTTAACTTTCTTTAACTTCCTTTTACTTTAATCTACTTTAGCAGTGATACAGTTCTTTGGGTCAATAATTATTCTAAGTGTCCATATGGTCTGTGTGGAGATAGTTGTATAAAAGCAGAAGAGCCACATTCTTCACACATGTCAGGGAAGATTATGGCATGTTGCAGAGTGTGTTAGTAAGCATTTTAAAAGGGTTGCATGTCAAACTTTCAGAAAGTGTTATTTGGGAAAAGTTGGTTAGAAATACTGAACTTCAAAAGGGAAGTTTCCCAGGGAATAGGCTTATGGACTGTATTAATTCTGAAACATTGCAGTTCTTGTATCCAGTAGCCAGTGTTTTCAAACAAATTCTTAAGGTTCTTTTCTTATACTGTTAAATTTTAAGCTGTTACATAACAGTTGGGATAAAAATAATAATTTGGAGGTACTGAGCTTTCTCCTTTTCTGCTTCCTTCAACAGCTCTTTGAAACAGCAGCTTGTAAGAATGAAACAAAAATGTAGAAGAGGAAGGCAGAATGGAAATTATTTATGTGACTAGAAGGTGTTTTTACCGGTAATTAGAGTTCAGGGTAAGATTTGTAAAGAGAAAAAATGGAAAATAATAAGGGGTTTCCAGAAAAGTGTATTTTGCAGGGACTGAAATGATGAACTTGAGCAAAGTCTGAGTTGAAGATCCTGAGCTATTCTAGGATTAATACATACATGTGACATCATTAGTACTAAGAGTTTTGAAGAAGGATTGGCCAATAAGTGCTCTGTAGAGGGTGTAGTGGAATTTCATAGCATCTGAATGCAAAAGGGGTAGGAAAAGAGGATTATAGCTTTCCAGGCTACAGAGCAGGGGTTCAAAAGATCTTGGAAGTTGTAGTAAGTGGTGGATTAAACCACTGGGTGGATTGATACTTGTGCTAAGAAGTAAATTTGCTTTATAACTTTCATTTTAAATTTAATTTGATGTAATGGGTAAACAGGAACAGATGTAAGCATCAGAGCAATTTTTGGACAATGGAGGTGAAGGGATTCTTGTGCCTTATATTTGCCTTTTGAAATTTGTTTCTGGTATAGAAAAGGGGGTAATTCATAAACTTCCTGAGTGCTATTGATGTGAATTATTCCAGTGTAGAAGCTTTATGATGCATAGGTGTAGGGTGACATTTTGGGGCAGGGGGAAAATTATTAATCTCAGTATTCATTGGCTGCAAGGTTCCTTTGTTAGTTTTGCTTTAGATGTCATGCAATTTATCTGAGATAAAGAATTCTCTGAACTAATGCTGATTTACTTTTGCTTTCAGTTTCCTGATTTGCTTTTACTTCCCGTTCTCCTTTTTGGGACCTTGTACAGTTAATTAATAAACATTTGATGTGTCACTCAGTGAAGTTCAGCTCCATTTGGAGCTTTGATTATGGGTTACATTTTTGTATTTCTTGCCTTCTTAGTGACTGTTGGTAAGAGGTGAGTAGACAGAATGTTGGGATTGTCATAGAACCATGTAAGTCACTCTTTAATCTTCACATGTGTCTGCAAGGGGACTTCCTGGGAAAAGATCTACTACAGTTAGCAGTGAAGATTTTCCCCCCCATAAGGCAATGACTTGATAGATGTGGTGTAGTTATTTGCCTGGTGGACAGGGAAGGGAAGGATGACTATTGTCAGCCCCACTAAGAATAAAAACCATAATGGTTGTAAGGGATGGGATTTTTCACTCTTCCACCACTGTGTTATGAAGTGAGATGAGGGAGAGTGGCTGTAGGCAGGTGGGAAGAGAAGAGTATGGGTTCTTGTACACTTAGTGTTCCAAAGCAGTGGTTGCCCATTCCTTTATGAAGTGAAATGTGTGCTGTTCTTCTCTTGCTGTGCAAGTGTCTTGTATTTACTAGCTAGGAGCAGGTTTTGCAGCCAAAACAAGAAATACATGTCCATTTGCTTCTGCTGTAATGTACTTTGGTAGAGGTTATAATCCCAGATCGCCCATTTGCAGCTCTGGGAAATCATGTGCTGAATATGACATGCCTAGGCTTGTGACAGCTGGGCTCTAAAGAATCATTTCTATGGTGGAAGGGCATGTGCCCAGGAAATGTGCCAAAGAGGCTGTGAATATGGACACTGTTAGAGATGAATCACACTGTGGAAAACATGGAGCTCGTGGCTTTAGCATGTTGGCATGCAAACACAAAAGTCTGCTAAATGCTCTGCAGAAGGAATCTTTTTTCAACACTCTGACACAACATTCATTGTTGTGGGGTTTTTTCCTAGCAAGTGGCTCTGCAAGCTCTGTTATGACTAGCTTATGGCAAAAAGGATGCATTTAAGGATTAATTGTATACTGCTGTGGTAATTGCAAGAGGTAATTGTTGAAGAGTGTCTGCTGCATTAGATTGTCTAGAATGTGTATCTAGGAATGAAAATGTGACATTTTTTATTGAGATCTGAAGAAGGCAGGAGTTTCAGAGCATTGGAGAATGATTCCAAAGGCAAACAGCTTTTTTATACATTTGTACATTCATAAAATACTCTATACTGAGGTGGTTCTGCTTAGTCTGAAGTGTCATGTTACTTGTGTTTTTCATGGAGTTCATAGTGTCCAAACTGGAATGAACAGTCCTTCTCTTTCCTTAGAATCTGTTCTGCATTGGCTACCCAGCAGATGCCTTGATTTTCTCCTTTGTGGTCGAACATGTTAGATGGCTGACAAACCTTGATTAAAGGACATAAATGGCGCCACATGCAAAACCACAATGATTTCTTTGATTGCAGGGACCTTTTGGCCAGCTTGCAGTAAGGACTTGTGTTTAGAAGAGAACCTTTGGGCTCATCTGTATCTCCCTCCCCTCAAAGGGCTGGCGGCCCCAGGACAGCTAGCATTCATCCTGACGCCACGAGTCTTCAAAGGAGGTAAGCGCCTCAGAAATGCTCCCCAGACAAAATACTTGTCAGTGCTGCACCCCAGCGTGGTCATATTCTTTACTACAGCATTACCATCGTTCATGACTACTTCAGGAAAATTTTTTGAGGCCTCATCAGCTGGTTGTAGCTCCCTGAAGAGTCATGGAGATGTCCATTGCTCTCAGTTATCCTTGTCCATTTGCTTATGAATGTGCCCCAGTGGAAGGAAAAAGACACGTTACACTTCCTGAGTGTAACTCTGACATATGATCCCCTCCTCCCCTACTTTTTTTATTTTTATTTTTTAGATGAGGTGCAAACTTGAGCTTTTCTCAATTCATGATCCTTAAGGTTAAAGTCAGGGGGAAAAAAAACAGAGACCAGAACAAAGCTCTGCTCCCTTACACAGTTTTAAATCCATTTAAAAAAAATGTTTCTGAATTATCCCATTATATCCAGATGATTTCCACCTAATTCTTTGTGTGCTTGAATTTCTAGTGAGCATTATTCCAGAAATGTTCTGTAGAAATAAATTGCTGCATTTTATTCTCCTTGAGGGAAATATGTCCTTAGGAATTTTTTTTCCGTATTAGAGATGCTACCTACATGAAGCACAGTTTGTCTTCCAAATGCCTATGGAATAGGCATTCCAAATACTATGGAATAGTATTTTGGTAGAGAAAGCAATTTAAAATAAACAGAAGTTTACTTTGACATCATAAATTCAAACACAAAATGGCCACATTAACCTTTTTCAATTTATTTTTGTGTTTTTGTAAAAGCAGACTTTTCAGGGGTGATTTTCCCCCCTTCTCCAGCTCATTCAGGTGATTTGTATGAATACTTTAGATCTTTCTTTTAACATTCTTATCCCAGTGTGTTATATATATATAATGTATATTTTATATATGTGTATATATATATCATCATTATATATTCCACTATATTCTTATTATATGAAAACCACTGAGAAGATGACTGGAATCATAAGGAAGAACTTTCTAGGATTTTTTTACTTTGTTGGGTTTTTTCTTTCTTCTTTTAGTGGTCATATCATACACCATTAGTGAACATGGGTTATATGTTTGCTGAACAGGTGCTATTTTTTTTTTTTCTAAGGGTGTGGATTTAGAAAGCAGAGTTGCCACTCAGTCCATTTAAGCTTTATCTATTAGTAAGTCCTGTAAAGTTTTGCCTTGTTTTTTCCTTTTGTGATTACTTAGCTATTAGTCTGACTTCTTTAAACCTAAGTAAGGGTTTTCTGACTATGTAGAGCACTTCTGATTTCTGCCACCTAGCCATTCTTACTGGGCTCTACCACATAAATACAAAGGTTCTGTAGATTGTAACTTAAATATATTGAGGTAGTAAAGAAGAGGATTGTCCTATAAAATAATATCGTGCCTAATTCTACACTTACATATTTGTGGAAGGGATTTGCCTATGAATATTCTGAATAACTTGCATATCATCTAGATTTAAAATGTTTACAGGTCCTGGCTATGTTGGTAGAATAAATTAGCTTGAGTTTTGCTTGACTGTGTTCAAAAACTTGGTTGTTGGTTTTTATAGGTTGGGAGATTTTTTTGTTTTTTTTATTCCTCACATGTTTGTATGATTCTTTTACAGTAGTCAGCTTCCTTAGTTTCACTGGAAAATTTTCTTTTGTAATCTTGTATACTTCATATGTTGTTTAACTCCAGAAATTTGGATTCATTTTCTTCATATGTAATCTTACCGCAATATCTTATTTCTATACCTCTTCTTCTGGTGTTCAAAAAGGCAAAACAAATATTCAAATTCAAAGAAGGAAGCTTTCAGAAAACTGCAGATCTTTTTCTGGGAATTATTCTGACATACCTTTTTTATCTCTACAAGGCATTACTGAATGTGCCAAAATGAGCAGTAGTGTACTGCAGCTTGTGTTAATATCACTGGGTTCATTCTCTTCCTTTAAGACAAGCTATATTACAAATGTAGTTTTATATTTGTTAATGTATTTCCTTCCCCTGTGAGTAGATAAGGAAGCAAAGGCAACTTTTTATTTTCTTCATTTGATCTGCTTTTTACTGTCAGTGAAAGTGGAGGTGTTTTGTTTGGGGTTTTTTTGGTGTGTTGTTTGTTTGTTTTTTTTCTGGGAGGGGGTATTCTTAAATAAATTTGGTCTTGTGCCTGCTTCTCTTGAAATTCAGCAAGGAAGAGTAGAAACAGGGCTGAGAATTGCTAGACTGCTTTCTGGTCTAAAAATATGTGTTGATGGACATCTCTTCTGGTAAAATTAGAGACCTAGCTATAGGCAGGCAATGTCATATTGTTTGAAGGCTCTAGAATTCATTAAGTACCTAAAGAGTTCATTTTAATGGCAAATATAGTTATTGCTATTGTCAAGTTTTCCTGGAGGAAACTGGTATTCAAAGCAACATTCTTTCTCTTTGGAGCCTTTCAAATTGGTATTAGAACTCATTCATTTAGGAAGCAAAATCAATTTTAACTGTTTTCTTTAGTAGGATAGGATCTGCTTCAGCGTGGCTAGATTTTTCTTGATTAATAGTTTATCCTAATCTGTATTTCATAACATTTGCTTTTGCTCCTCTTACACCTGGAAACCTCAAGGTGGGATATTAATTTGCAGGGTTGAAGATGACTATTTCATGGCATTGGTTGGTTGGTGTTTCAGTTCTTTTTCATCTAAGAAAATGGGACATTACTTGAAGACTGTGCTCTAAAACTTGGAGTGTTAGTTGTGGCAGGATGGGAAGGGGAGGACAGTTTATCCAGAGGATGTCTTTGGTGGCTAAGAAAACCTGTGTACCTGTCACGTTGTTATCTCATAAAATAGTTTCTCTTGTGCTTTGAAACCAACAGTTGCCTTTCCATGCCATCTGACTTTCAAGTGCTTTGAAGCAAGTGTCTTTAGAAAAGACTACAATTTGGTTTTACTTAATGAAATCTGTAATTGCATAAGCTAATAGCTGTCAAATAATACACCAGTCTGTGCAATTTCACGTTGTTGTCGTAGGAGGAATTAGAAGAAAGAACATTAGCAGATGCTTAGATTGTCAAAGAAAAGTTCAAGTGAAGGATTAGGTGCACCATGGAATTCTGTGCTTCCTAGGAAGTGTTGGAATAGTGGTGGTGTTCTCATTCCTTGTTAATGAGGCAGGAACATTTTCTGTTCTTTCAGATACAGAAAAAAAATTACAGTGCTTACTGAGATTGCCTTCAAGAACAAACTATACTGTCTTAGAAAGGTGGTGTGAATTAGCATAGAAAAATGGTTTTTCTTATTGTCTTCTGTGAAGACAGTTTCAAAGGCTTGTGAAAACATAGCCTTTCCTGATAGTTGTTAAACAGTCATAGGATCGTAGCTTTGGAGTGATAGGATCACTTTGTCCCTTTGCAGTGGAAAGGACTTGATTTAGTACTTACATTAGCAGAATTGGGTACCCAAAGGGTTCAAATTTCAGACAAACTTTATGTGAATATCTGACTTGTGGAATCAGTGCTTCTATCCCGTGTCACATCCTTGCTGTCTGTCAGAATAATTTTCTATGACATTGAGCACTCAGACTGGTGTCTGGATAGGCTGTTTGAAGTTCAGGGCTGTGGTGCTTCTCTCCTCTGTTGATGGATTGTGTACTGAAAAGAACAGAATGAAAACAGATAGTGATATGCTGTTAACATGTGCCTGCACTGGGTTTAGTTCTGATTAGATTTAAATCGAGAAAAAAAAAGATAAGTAAGTAACATTTATAACTAGTGAAGAATTGAAAAGTTTTGAGGACATGATGTAGATCTGTACTGTATTCCTTGTCAATACTGTGCATTTGCTGAATACCAGTATTAGCCACCTTGTACTCCTAAATTTTGGCAATTGGTATCTGTTCTAATACTAATCTGTGGGTCTACAAACTGAACAGTCAACTATTGGAAAGTTTGCAGATCCCAAGGAATTTCAAGGATCTAATGGCAATACATCAAGTCATAGGCGTCCTCTCTATAAAGCCTTAAATAATTATTTTCTTTTATATGTAATGTTTGTTATGATAGGATAAGCTCCAGGAAAAAGATATTTCACAAGTATTTTGGAGGTCTTGATACTTTTTGATACATGTTTTCAGATGTGAGACAGTTGGTGACCTTTAGTGTTGTGGGAAGTTTTGGGAGCAGGAACCACAAATGCATAAATGCCTTTTTCTGTCATTGCCTGAATGCACCATTTATGGCATCAAAAAAACTTCATTTTTTGGTGGTTGATCTGTGTCTTTGCATATGAATCTCAGCAATGTCCATGTCTGTTAATAAATAATGAGAGCTCAAATGCCAGGGTCCTGTATAATGAGGCAGTGACTTCTGTTGTGACTTGGTGTTGAAAGGAGAGGGTCAATAAATGAGATGGTGTCTGAAGCTCTGCTTGGTGACTGTGAGTAAAGGAAGGCATTTTGAAGAATTCAGATATGTGAACAGTCATATCCCTTAAAGTGTATTTCTCTTTGGTTGATCATTCCTTCCTTTTGTTATGAAAGGTGTCAGGGCAGTTAATATTTTCTGATTCATTTTAGACTGGTGGTTTTGTGCTTCTGTCTTCCCTGGGTTGCACGGCTCTTTTTGGGGCAGGCCCTTCTCTTTTGGAGGGCGTGGGGTGGGTGAAAGCATCTTTGGCATTACATGATTCTGCCACCTGGTGGCTTTGTCGAGCAGCAGGGGCTTCAGGTTAAAAGCACAGGGGTGAATAGATCCTGAAAAAGTCCTTTTTTCTGTCAAAAATTGAGGGAATCAGTTGGCAAGGTGGCTTAAAAGTGGATATGGAAGACAAAATCCATGATCTCTGCATCTTGTTTTTGAAGTCATGCATCTAAGATTCAGTATGCAAGTATTTGTAAAGCTTCTGGTTGGTACAGCTGTCAGGCTTCTCTGTGTTTTCATACAGGAAATTAACAGAAGACAAATCTCCACTTTGTGATAACAACCTGTAGCAGGATTGAAATTTGGAGAGGTTATCCTGTTGTGTACATTGGGTATCTCAAGGCTTTTTTTAATCTGGTTCTTTAATCTGGAGAATTATGAATAGTAATACTAATTTTTTTACCAGTATTTAAATATAAGATTCTTTTCCTAGACTTTATTTTGTTTAGCATAATTGAAATGTTTATTAAACAAAGTGCCACACATCATGCTATGCAGTGAATATCAGTTTTGGAACTAGTTTGGTTTTTTCAGGTCAGCTGAGGTTCTGTCTTTTTCTGTTTTTCAATAGGTTTTTCTACTAATCCAGTAATGGTAAAATTTCTGTATATTGATCACCTTAAGTTAGTTCCTACTTTGATTAGGAAATCTGTGGTGTTACTTCAATCAAATACATAATTTCTAGCTTCTGATTGTTGATATATGTTTACATGCTTGCAAATAGAGAGTCTAAGTGGAATTTGGACATGGCTTATCTCCATAACTAAACAAGGATTTTATACATGTTAACAAATATGCTTTGTTCTGCTGCTAATTGCATACCATAAATTTAAGGTGGGAAATACCTTTTCTCACAATGAATTCAAGCTGGGAAATTCTCTTTCTCTCTGCACAATAGATGTGGGGGATTTTAGAACAAATATATTCTTACTGTTGTACTGCTGTTTTCCAGTGTCACTCAGTGCATTTACTTCAGAGTCCTTCCAGTCCTTCTCTTTTGGGACTGGGATTTTCTTCTGCAATCTTTCCTTCCCTCCAGAAAGGCGATTTAGAAACAATTTCATCAATGCATACCTGTCTTGGTTGCTTTAGTTCAGTCTCTGCTGTGTATCTTAGTGCTAAGTAACGTGCATGTTCTTCATGTGAAAGAAAAAGAAAAAGCATCTCTGAACATAGGCCTCTCCATGTTTATTCAGATGGGTTTTTTTTTGGTGGATGGGCTTTTTTTTTTTTCAGTGTACAATCTTTGATTTTTATTTATTGGAAGTTCTTTACCTCATGTAGCTGCACTTATTTTACAGGTACTTTCATGGTATGGCAGTAACTTATTGGAGGAAACTTCATTAGAGATAAAGTTGCCGTTGTAAGTTTTTCTGTGGTTTCAGACTTAAAATCAGAAGTCAGACATCGAGAAGAGCAACCATAGTTTGGAAAGAATCTACAAAAACTCTTAACAGAGCTTCTTCTAGATTCCAAAGCAATTTCTTCTCTCAGTTTCATAGTATCAGCAGAAAGTATCTTGTTCCTACTGTGAAAAAGGAAATGTTCCATGAGCCCTCATTAATCTGCTCATCTAAGTTTATAGAGAAATAATAATCCTAAATTTGGATTGATGAGTCACTGTGGCTTCACTGTATTTTGAAGAAAATTCAGTGCTGTGTTGTGGCTGATGATTAGAAGAAAACTGGTCTTATTTCAGATCTTAAAATGTAGCACTGAATGTTGCTAGTGTCAGTATATAAATGCAGTATCTTCTTGAAA
The DNA here is from genome assembly GCA_013398175.1 of Climacteris rufus. Lineage (NCBI taxonomy): Eukaryota > Metazoa > Chordata > Aves > Passeriformes > Climacteridae > Climacteris > Climacteris rufus. The sequence continues at coordinate 290,103 of VZRZ01006017.1, read as the reverse complement.
ATATAAGTGATTATGTGTAATATATAATTACTAACCTAGGCTGTGGAAGAAAATTTAGTGCTTTCAGAGTTCTGTTTGAGAGCAAAAGGGGAATATATACCACAGAGGGTGAGAAGTTCAAGCAAGAAAAGAATTTGGGCAGCTTTAAAAAGGAAAGTGGCAGTAGGTGTTAGGGAATTTGAAGCATGCCAGAGATACTCAGAAAAGAAGGAAAGAAGGAGGCTCGTTGCTGTGGTGATGCCAAAGTCAATTGATAACAGTGCTGTGCTGGCCTTGTGCTGTTGTTACAAGGCATCCATCAGGTTTGCATGGCCCTGTTTTGGTAGCAGGGGGCCACAGGGGCAGCTGCTGTGAGAAGCTGCTGGAAGCTTTCCCCACATCCCATAGAGCCAGTGCCAGCTGGCTCCAGGATGGGCATGCCACGGGCCAAGGCTGAGCCTGTGAGTGTGGCAGTGCCTCTGGATAGCAGCTTGAAGAAGGGAGTAAAAACACCTACACAGCTGCAGCTGGACAGAGAATAAGTGAGAGGAACAGCCCTGCCAACACCAAGGTCGGTGCAGGAGGGGCAGGAGGTACTCCAGGTGCTGGAGCTGGGATTCCTCTGCAGGCCATGGTGAAGACTGTGGTGAAGCAGCTGTGCCCTGCAGCCCATGGTGAGGACTGGTGAAGCAGCTGTGCCCTGCAGCCCATGGTGAGGACTGGTGAAGCAGCTGTGCCCCTGCAGCCCATGGAGGTCCATGGCAGTGCAGAGATCCCCCTGTATGCCATGGAGGAGACCCCCTCCACCCACACAGGTGGATGTGCCCAAATGGGACTGGGACCCTGTAGGAAGCTCACACTGTAGCAGGCTCCTGGCAGGACCTGTGGCCCCATGGAAAGATGAGCCCACTCTGGAGCAGTTCATGAAGAACTACAGCCCATGGGAAGGACTCATGTTGGAGAAGTCCATGGAGGGCTGTGTCCTGTGGGAGGGACCCCATGCTGGAGCATGGGGGGAGCGTGAGGAGTCCTTCCTCTGAGGAGGAAGGAGCGGCAGAGACAACATGTGATGAACTGACCACAGCCTCCATTCCCTGTCCCCTTGTGCCGCTGGGGAGAGGAGGTAGAAAAAATTGGGAGTGAAATTAGGGGCCAGGGGGTAAAGGTTTTAAGATTTGGTTTTATTTGTCATTATCCTACTCTGATTTGACTGGGAATAAATTAAAATGATTTCCCCAGTTTTAGTCTGCTTTGCCCATGAAGGCAAAGGAGGTAGAAAAAATTGGGAGTGAAATTAGGGGCCAGGGGGTAAAGGTTTTAAGATTTGGTTTTATTTGTCATTATCCTACTCTGATTTGACTGGGAATAAATTAAAATGATTTCCCCAGTTTTAGTCTGCTTTGCCCATGAAGGCAACTGGAGAGTGATCTCTCCCTGTCCTTCCCTCACCCCAGGAGCCTTTTGCCATATTGTTCTCCCATATCCAGGTGAGAAAGGGAGTGACAGAGTGGTTGGGGGATGCCTAGCATCCAAGCTACCACAGGCATAAAGTCGGTATATATAGGTTGTTGCCTCTCAGATGAAATATATAGTGAGAAATTCACTACAACTGTCTCACCAAAAGTATTTCTTTGCATCTTCTTGTTAAGCAATGCATGCAGATTTTATGTAAAAAAGCTAAAAAAAAAATTTCCAACAAGAATTAGGGAAAGATGGTAGTAAGATCTGCTACCATAGTAATTACATCTGTTCAGATACTTCATATGAATGATGAAAACTTTAAAAATAAAAAAACCAAAACATCAATGAAGTTAAGTAATATTTCTGAGACAAGGGGGAACCATAGAGAATTAAAAATAACTTTGAATATAGGGATCCAGATAAAAAGATGCCATAATTGTAATAGATTGCTATTACTTAGCTTCATACTGGGATACAGGTACAGTTGTGTGTGTGTGTGTGTCTGTGTGTGTGTTTCTTAACTGCATTTCCATACTTCACTTGTTTTAAAATGTAGAATTACTGAGTTTACTGTATCCATGGCTTTTGTGTTTTAAATTGAGACATGTGGCCCCAAGCAGCTGATGATGGAAATTTCAGGAATAAAGATTAAGTGCACTAGAAGAAGAATTGAAAGGATAAATGATGATTTAAAAAGACTATGGATAGTATAACTTATAATTGTGGTACATGATTGTGTAACTATGTAATTAAAATTATATTCTTAAGTATTTTTCTTAGTTATTTTCTTCCTCTGATTTCTAATTTTCACTTGAAGAATTTAGTACCTAGTGTTCTAGAGAGTTTCCCTTTTGGAAAATTATATCTTATTTCAAATTGTTAGTGCTTTAAATCCAAAAGATAATTGAGATAATACAAAAGGGAAGATGGGTCTCTTGTTGATCTCTAGGAGAGGTGTTGTGGATGTTTGGGGGTTTTTTTGGTGGTTTTTTTTTCCCCTGTTTTTGAGAGGGTCAAGGAGTTTGTTTGTTCTACCTTGTTCTTTCCTACCCAGGCATTTCCAGTGAACTAAAAAGTAGTGATGCAGTTGATATGTTTGTGTTTAAGTTCCTATTAAAATTAAATGTAAATTTTGAATAGTCAGGAAATTTCGTGCATCTTTAAAAGACATTTTATCAGACTGAAGCAAAATATTCTACATATAAAATTTTGATCGAATTTAGGATGACTCATTAGAAGATACATCTCAGAAATGTTCTTGTTCTGGAACTCTTAGTACCTGGACTCTTGTAGGGACAGGCAAAATCCAAAAACCTCTTAGCAGCAAAACAAGTATTTCAATACTGTAAGGGACTCTATCAAGGTGAATTACAGTTCTTGGAATATCTCTGGTGGCTGCAGAAAGCAAGCTCTATCAGGATCTTGTATGTAGATATTGAGAGAGATGATATTTTTAAATTACTCCTTCTTCCTAAAAATGTGTTCTGGCTCTTTTAAAATATTTTTAACAAGACTGTATTTGTGAAATAACGTGAATTTATTCCTGAAGAAAGGTATCTAAATTTAGCAGAATCTGTGTGTTAAAAATAGTGGGTGATGAAGGAACTCTAATCCAGGGTCTTACCTAAAAATAGTATGGTATGTGTAACTGGAGGTAGGAAAAATGTGCATTTACCTACAGCAAGTGCATTCTGCGACCAGAGAGGGGGTGGATGCAGTGGAACTATGGATACAATAATGACTAAAAGAGCTGAGTGAGTCCTAAGAACTAAAATTTTAATCCCTCAGAGGATTTAGAAGAACTTATGTTCTGCAATGCATTTATCACTTTACTAAAAGTTTTAATCCATCCTTAGAGATGAGCATTTGGAGTTTTAGCTGCCCTGGCTGTGAGCTGTTAGTTTTACATGGAATTTTATTCTGTAGGATAAAGTCAATCAATATTGTTGCTGTTTATGTGCTCCTTGCTCTGAGAGATACTTACATTATTATACTAGAGGTCTTGTGAAAATTTGGTACATACCATAGAGTTGAAACTAACAAAGCTTAACATAACTTGATAATCATAAAACCTAAACCACCAGTGGGTGTGCTCTGCTGCAATTTCATTTGAATATCTTTGTGGTAGATTTATGGCCTTGCTTTATTATGTGTATCAAGGTTGGTACTGCAAGTAAAAGATGGACTAACTGCTTCCCTTAGTGTATTTGGGAAAAAGATGTTTCAAACAGTGGAAAGAAATGGAGTCCAATCTCTTTCTTAGCATAGTGTATTGTGTGTATGTCTTGTGTTAAACAGTCCTATAACATGTACCAAACTTTTCTTTGGGAATGCTGTAGCTTGGTGTTGTTTTTGGCTTTTATTTTACTGGCTGAAGGTAGTAAATTGCTGTAGTCATGTTAAATTATTTTTTTGCTACTTTCCTTCATCTTTCTTGAACACAGTTGTGCAGCATTCCATACCATATATCAAATGCATAAGCATTAGTAGAGAAAGCCTACTTGACTATTCAAGAAAATGAAACAGTGCAGAAATATGAGGAATAAATTCTAATTCAGTTTGAACTAGACAGGAGTCAAGCTTAATAAAGAAAATATTTTGAGCTATCTGTACCAATAAAGATAATTGACAAAATCAAGACATTAGTTTCTGAGGAAAGGAAATATGTTTTTATGTAACACAATTTTTATGTGGTATTTGGAATGTCCATAATGTGCGTTTTGAAATGAAGATGTGTTCTCCATTTTCTCTGGGTCAGTATCTTTCTTGTCTCAGAAGACACTTGCAAACTGCACAAAGGCACGTGATAAGAATAAGGATGTGGGTGGCTTTTGGAAGTTAATATGATCAGAATATTTGTCCAGTTCTAGTGAGCACAAAGGAAAGAGATTTCCTTCTGCTACTTGACTCTTTGGTAGAGGTTAAAGAGAAGTTTTCCTCCCCTGGATACCGTGTATTCTAGTTGTATCAGTACAAAAAAGAGGTACCATGAAGTGAGTTTGAGTGTGACACGAAGTATGCATCAGTTATTTGGAAGTAATGAACTTACAAGTTGTTTTCTTACCAATTGGTAATGGGAAGTTGTCACAATGGTGGCAGTAAAGACACGGCAACACAGCTTGGTCTGTAGCGAGCAGAGAGCAAGCAAGGCCCGTTGATTGTCCTATTCCCATTTTATACAGTAGGAACCCAGGTAGGTGATTCACTAAGATCCATCCACCCCCCAGTATGGTTGTCTGGGTTCTATACCACCCAATTCAAAACATATCAGACCCACAACAGCTGTGGAAACAACAGGTGCTTTGTCTTATTGTTTTTCATATCTTATGTGAGAAAGAAAACGTTCTCACAAGCAGCCCCAGGCAGCAGCTCCGGGCTGCTACAATTCCCCTTTTTGGTTTAAAAACCAAAAGGGAAGGTATTGCCTGCAGTCCTCTGCGGGTCCCTTGTGGAAGGGAGAACAAACTCAGCATGAAGGGTCTGCTTGCGAATGCCCAGTTACCAAACAGAGCCTAAATTGAATACCAATAAGGGGTCTGCTCGGTAGTGGCCAGTTACCGAACAGAGCCCAAACCAGATGCAGATTTAAGGTGGACAGAGAGACTTTCCAGAAATACCATGGGTGATACATCTAGCAAAACCCAATTCTGTATCACAGTTCTATCAAGATTAGCTCTAAACATAGCTATCAAAGTCCTTGCTTTCTGACTCCATAACAAAGAACACTGAAAGTTCAGTCTCTGCTTGTGGAAGGACCATCTGCCTGATGGTCGATATCCTGGCCATCATCAGAAGGATCATTCGGGTGATGTTCTGCATTCTGGTCATCACTTTGAGGTCGCGGGTTCTGCCTCTGGAGCTGCAGGTCAGGGCGAACGCATCTTGCAGGCAGCCACCGTATGGTGGCTAGTGGTAGACGTGGTCTACCACACCTCTTGCACTGGGGAATCTCAGTCCTCGTGTTTTCCTTTTGCTGTGATTTCGCTTTTTCCCATTTGTTCCCGGCCTTGGGCTGTTTTTGTCCTCGGTCAGCGGGTACCTGACCAGGTGGCAGAAACGTGGCCAAAGCAGATCTTTTGTGGTTCCCTGAACCCACCTTAGAACAGGCTGCGACCATTTCTGCAAGCGAAGGTTCCCCTGGTAACGCATCTGTGATCTTTCTACACTCATCATTGGCATTGTCTCTTGCTGACTGTCTGCCTCATAGAATCATCTTCCACCTGTTTCTCTAGAGCTGCTGCTATTTTCTCTACAAAGAGAATATATACTGTACTTTTGGAGCAGCCATGTCTATGGCTTTTGTGATAGCTCCCATGCCAATCTTTTGGGCTTGCTCTGGGACCAGAGGATCCCAAGTGGCCTGGAGGTCAGGGTTCAAAAAATACCCAATTCCCATCAGGGCTTCTACCCCAACTGCATGTCTGGGGTCATCAGCGGGCAGGAGCATATTCTGCGATGCGCATTTCTCAGCCATCTTTCTCCAGTTATTCTCAAAAACTGTATATTACACAGGATGAAACAGAACCTGACCTAAATGTTTAATGTCAAAAGGAGCGAGCAGATCAGTGTTCATAACTCTGATCATTTGCATGACCTCAGGAGAGCCAAGCCCGTGCTGTGCTATCTTGGTTTGTAAATCCGGCATGACCCTCCAAGCAAAAGTGTCATGCCTGCGTGCCTGACCCGAATTCAGGAGAGCCTTAAACACAGGAAAGCATCAAAAATCCATCTCCAAGTGCAGCAGAGACCCACGGTGTCTAAGTCACCGTACATGACCTCGTGGCCCATAACGCGGCATCCGGCGGGGGGTGCGGCCCGCTGTAACCCCGTGCGTAAAGCCCATTCTGAGAGGGCACGGGGCGAGTGCTCAGACACCTCAGCCTCCACTTTTTCCAAGGCAGCCTTCCAGGCTGACAGCTCCCCATTCCCTCCATAAAACAGCCCCCGTGGTGAGCGTGGGGGCTTGGGGAACGGGAAAGCCGTAGCTCGGAGACGGCAGCACGAACGCGGCGGGGTCACCACATGTGGCAGCGGGCGGCAGTAAAGACACAGCACACGCCTTGGTCCGTAGTGAGCAGAGAGTGAGTGACCCCCTTTATTGTCCTATTCCCATTTTATACAGTAGGAACCCAGGTAGGTGATTCACTAAGATCCATCCACCCCCTGGTGTGGTTGGCTGGGTTCTACACCGCCCAATCCAAAACATATCATGCCCGGACCCACAACAGCTGTGGAAACAACAGGTGCTTTATGTTATTGTTTTTCATACCTTACATGAGAAAGAAAACATTCTCACAAGCAGCCCCAGGCAGCAGCTCCAGGCTGCTACAGGAAGTAGTTTTCCTCTTGTTATTTAGAGGAACAGAGTTAAATTGTAAACAAGCGTGCACAGAGATGAACGCACTTGAGTAAATAATCCTAAGATACTTTGGAGTAACAGCTAAATGTAAGTGATGTTTCAAAATTACAGATATTTTCTTCAGCAAAAAGAATGGAACAAGTCTCGTTAACTTAACTTACTTTTTTTTTACCGTAATACATTTTTGTTGGTTTTTTTGTTTTGCAGGATACAAAATTATGGATAATAATGGAATATCTGGGTGGAGGCTCTGCCCTTGATCTAGTAAGTAAATTATACATGTTATATTATATATTGTGAATTATACATGTTACATTATGCATGTTATTTGACTTAATATAATTATTTTCCTATCTTATAATTCTGGAACCTATACTAGGGCATTTGGCTGTGGCAACATTTACTTTCAGTGAAGGGGAAAAGTATTTGTCATTGCCAGAAAAATGGTATTTTCCATGAGGCATGATTGATTATTTGTATAAATGGAAGGGAACTAAGCAACATAATACTGGAAGCAGGATATAAACATCTTAGCATGCTAATCTTCAGTCAGCCAGAGAGTGGTAGTGACTGAAAATAGTTTTTTCTATCTCTTAATTCTGTCACCACAGCTTTTCTTAGTTTATACATTTTAATGTGTCTTCCTTACCACCCTCTCCCCCAAACAAATAAACAAAAGGTTCTCTGAAGTGTTTCTGAAGTCTAAACAAACACAAATACAATTTAGGCTGGTATTAAAAATAATATTTCAAAGAAAGAGGAGAAGCTGTGGACTCCATTGAGGCTGGAGAGGCCTTAGAGAGCCCTGCATAGACCAGAGGGCTGGGCAATCACCAACCATGTGAAATGTAACAGGAGCAAGTGCCTCGTTCTGCACCTGGGATGGAGTACCCAGGTTTGAGTTGGAATTCAAAAGGGTCAGTGCAGATTGTGTTTTCTGGGGCTGGATGCTGTCATTCACTTTAGCTACCAAAAAAACCCAACACCCAAACCCTCTCCCAAATGACAAGGTGGTGACCGTAGGTTTATTGGGGATTTGAAAAATACTGTTATAGAAATAATAGTGGATGTATTAAGTGTGTGAAAATTGTTGTACCAATTGAGGCAGAATGTCTTTGTAGCAGAATTTGCAGTTGTCAGATGGGGCAACTGATAAATGCTTGAGGAAAGAGCAAAAGGAACAAGGTCAGTGTAAAGGGATTCTGCTGGTGACATCCAGAAGACAGGAGGGGTATTAAACAATCCTGTGGTCGTGCATTTTCAAACCCATTTATACCTTTAGTTTCCACATCTGTTAGAAGCAGTTCTGTGGTTGTGTAGAAATTTATAATGTTCCCCATAAAGATATTATGAGAAATGTATATTTATTGTTTGATACCTTGTTTGTTTCTTGACAGAACAGCAGTTAGAAATCGGGTTTGCTCTTATAAATTAATTAGTACTTTCTTTGTGTAGGTATGAAATAGCAGAATGAAAGAAATGTTACCTTATTTTCAATTTTTTTTCCATCACATTTCACTTGTATGATGACTCTGTTGCCTAGAAATAGTTCAGAGTCTTTGTTCACATCTTAAAATGTTACTGAAGAAATTGCACCACAGAACAAAAATCATCATGTAAGTGTCTACTAAACACCTCTAGTGTGCTTCTTTGATAATCAGTTTATGTTCTGGTGCATGCACATTATGGTTCTCAGCTGGGATCTGGTAGGACAACTGGCATGCTTTGCCATGTTTTCATACCCGAGGCAAGAATTAATGGGAACCTTGAATTCCATGTTCAGAGTGCAGACATGGCATGCTAGCTTGGTGTTTTCTGTACTTGAATATGCTCTGGGTGATTTCCATATCCCACTTCACAAGAAAAAGTACATATAGTGCAAATACATGTACATTGTTGTTCAACTCTGAGTGTAGTTTAAGTTTGTGACCGAGGTACAAATGCCAGTATTCTCAGATTTTTTCAATAATTCCTCCTCCCTGAGGTGAGCTGAATCTGACATAAGAGGTTTTCCCCCATTGGGTGTGCTGTATGATGTTACAAAGTCTCAAACTGGTGCTCACAGCTACAGAGGTAAAGCAAATGCTTTGTCTGCTTTACATGAAATATTACCTCTTTTGCTATGTATAAAGATTTCTGAGGGATGTACTATTTTTAATTTTTATCTGAAATGCTTTCCTTCTCAGAGAGTGAAGCTTTATAGATGCAACTTTTTGATTGTGCTTCAGTGACTGCTATTGTGGAGCAAACTAAAATACTGGAATATTTCCAATATTAATTGTTGGACACAAAATGTCAGTGTCTGTCTTGAAATGCCCTTATTGGTTAAGGTGCCTCCCTGGGTAGTGACCTTTCCTATGTCTTTTTAGTGTTATTCTCACTTTTAGAGTTCATATCAGATGTAAATATCTGTGGGATCACCTAACACTACTGCTTCTTCTCTTAAGAAGAATTACTTGGAATCTTTGATTATAACAGTTAGCAGATTTATACTTCCAGGTCTGCTTGACTCCTGTAGTACCTTATATGCCTTAACTTCTTGCTCAGGCTTTGAGATTTGGGCCCACATGGGGTATGTGGAGTTGCACATCTTATTTCAGTGTAATGTTAACAATCAGATGCTTTTCAAAGGCATAGTATAGCTATGACCTGACCAGAAAGCAGTAACTTGAAACTCTGTCTTTACGGCACCTTTAACAAATTTTAAGTAATATTTTAGATAACTTATTTCTTCCCTTGTTGTTCATTAGGCCACTTAGTTCAGAACTGTGTATTTTTAAAAGGAATATTCTGTTTTGTCTCGTATCATGAAGTTAGAAAATTGAAAGTTTTGAGGGGTGACAGAAGGAGTAATTTCTTTTTATAGTCACAATGTTATTTCTGTTCTCTGTTTCTCTCTTTTTTAATATATATTTAAACATTTCTTGTGCCTCCTAGTTAGAACCTGGCTCACTTGATGAAACCCAGATTGCTACAATATTGAGGGAGATACTCAAAGGACTTGATTACTTGCATTCAGAGAAGAAAATCCACAGGGATATTAAAGGTAAATTCTTTTTTTATTTGTATTGAAAGAATATCAGAAGAGCTCATGCAACATAAATGAGCACCCTTCCATTATGAAATGCTGTCAAATGTGTTCATTTCTGCTATTTCCTCTTCTTTATTCTAGCTGCTAATGTTTTGCTCTCTGAACAAGGGGAAGTAAAACTGGCAGATTTTGGAGTAGCAGGACAACTAACAGATACACAGATAAAGAGGAATACTTTTGTGGGAACACCATTTTGGATGGCACCTGAAGTAATAAAGCAATCAGCATATGATTCAAAGGTAAGGTGTTTCAAGGCATTAGCCAAAGTCCCTTCCTTTTTTAAACTTCTTGCATAGGTTGGTCTTCAATACATAGCTAATAACTTTGGTTGTGTCTACATGAGTGTGTGTTTAGATGACACCTATCAGCTAGAAGCTGTTGGTGAGGAAAGATTTCCTAATTTGTATTCAAAGTTTAAGTTTCCTAGTTTATTAAGACCATCCAGATGGCAAGAAATGATAGTGTTCACAAGTACATCCCATCACCTTTTATCCCACTCTATTGGTGAGTATTTTGGGCTGTTTAAAAGTAGAAGAGAGCAACTATATACAAAAATATATACAATATTCTTCCACTTGTTTTTAGAAAAAATTAGTCAGCAACACAGTTGAAGAATATGCATTTGGTGGGTGAAAGTGTTGTTTGAAAGTGCTTTTACTCATCTCTGGCAGAATGTGCTGCACAGATCTGTGCTACTCTGACCATGTTCTTTTAGATATGCCAAACAGGGAGGATTTAACGTTTAATAACAAATGTATCTATACACAGGATTTTGATTTAGCAGATTGGCCCATGAGCATACTGAAATCTCAACACAAGTGCAATATATCAATTGTAATACTTAGTTGGATCACAATAGAAATGTGATTCCCATTACTGTTCTCTGTATTCTCACCAGTATGAGTGGCATTGCATGTCCCTGGTTTCTGGGAAGGGGTATGTGCATTAAAGCCAGCTCAAGCCTATTACTTTTTGAAAGTTCATTGTGTTGGTTGCTTGAATTTTATGCTTCTGTTTGTTTGAGGTACCTATACACCTCTTTTCCCTTCTCCCTGGCCCGCACTTGCCTGGCTACCTCAGCAGGATACTGGTGGTATCAGGGAAGGCTCATTGCCCAACCCCATGAGCCACAGGTGCAGCTCTGTATCTGAAACAAAGGTCATCCTCAAGCCCCACTTGTGTTAAGATCAGCTTTCTTTATGATAATTGACAGTTGTTCCTTGTGTTCTTCCCTGAGCTCATCTTTCTTGCCCATCTCCTCTGATTCCCCTTTAGGAGTTTGTTGTTTGGCCATATCTCCACATAAAGAGGCAGGCTGGGGTATTTCTTTCTGCCCTTGTGCATGTAGGGAACTTGCCAAGACTGAGTCTGTTCTAGGCTGTAGTATTTCTTAATTTTCTATTTGATATCTTTCTGTAGAGAGAGTATTTAAAAATTACAAGAAAACTCTGTAGAGCCTCTAGAAACTTAAATGACCCCAAATTACCAATTTAAAGTTGAGTAAACATTTTCTTTGAATGGTGGTTGGTGTTTTTGTGGGGTTTTTTTTGTTTGTTTGTTTTGGTTTTGTTTTTGGGTTGTTTTTTTTTTGAGGTTTGGCTCCTGGGAATGATCATCTCTTGGACAAAGCATGATTCAGCTCTTATATTTTCCATTCTAGCTGTTTCAGTCTCTAATGTCACATGGACATAAGAGTCTTGGATACTTGATAAGGGATTCCCAATAAAAGCTTGAAAGTTCTCTAGTTTTTGGCAGTACTTCTGCTTCCTGTTGTGGTTCCTTTCGTATCTGAAAACACGTTTTCTTAACATGTTTCATTTCTTGCATATCTAGTTCTCTGTCCTTTTTACTATATAACTTGTACTAGAAAAATAGATATTTAATTTTAAAATGGCTTTCTCTTGCACATAGCTTGTTTTTTTTCACTTAAAAGAGCTTCAAAGTCAGACTGAACTTCACTCCTTAGATTACAAGAGGAAAGGCTTATGGCAGAACTACAATAAATAGCAGTTACCAGGGACTTGCTGACTGTCATCTTGGAAGATTTTTTTGTTCAAGATTTGAAACTGTGAAAATCACAACACGTGATAAAACTTAATGATAATGTAGTGTCACCAATTCCTAAGGTCATGATTATCCCTCCCCACTTGGAGGACTCATTTGTGCTTGTTCTGGGGTTTCATTGCCACAGTCAAGGGTGTCCTAGAAATGCCTAATTGGATACACATATGATTGGTGCTTACATCCCTGCTTTGAGATCCTGTCTTACCTGTGAAAGGAGAGGATATGGTTCCAGAGGAATGTAGGGGGAGTTATTTTTGATGTTTTCAACCACAGTGGGCTTCCAAAACTCACCTTGGACTTCAAAGAGTCTAGTGTGCAGCGATTGTTGCACCTTTTTGTTCATTTTTTGTGGAGGAAAGTCACTAGCAGTAGATGTAAATACACAAGGAGGAAAGGAAGTATTTATATACATAGGTGTGTGTGCAGGTGCATGTCTGTGCTGTCATACACATGTAAATTTGATGTTTATACTCATGTATGCACACGCTCCACCTGTGAGGGAAAGTCTGTCAGAAGAAAATCTATCCATTTATGTGGCTTTAACAATTTCCTTTTGAGAAACTGAAGTGCTGAATAAATTGGAAATAACAATGCTCAGTTGTTAACATGAAGATTCATCTTTGCAGGTGACATTTTTCTTTTATAACCAAGAAAAACTTTCCTGCTAGAGGGAAGTTACTCACAATTAGGCTTGAGAAGAGCTTAGCTGATAATGTGCTTATTAAGATAAATGAAACTCAGGGCTTATGTAACTCTTTGTGCTCAGGAACTTTCTGTAACATGGGCTAACAAAATGGCATTTCATAAGTTTGATGGTATGCTAATTGACTCTGTTGTTTTTTTTTCATACTTGCTTGCAAAATGAAGTAACTAAGCTCTTAACAGTGGAATACTGTCTGAACAAGGAAGGAGGAGCTTGTTTTGGGTCAGGCACTGTGGCTGTGATGTGGAATGGATGTGCACAAGTCAGGCAAAGATAACCATGTGAATAAATGGGGTACACACAGGTGGATTTGAGGGATACTTAGTAAAGACAGCAGTGCTAAATAAAATCTCTGCTCTATCCAGTACCTGGAAATAGATCTGTTTACAACATAGCAAAATTCTAAATGCTCTGTTTGGGAGTAAAAGCAGATAGCTCACGTCAGATCTTTCCTGTTTTCCTGAGAATAAGTCTTTGTTCTGCTTTCACTTAAACAGAAAAAACCCCAAGACATAAATATTCTTGATTGGTATCTTGTCCTTTGGAACAGCTGTTTCTGTGAACATTTTTTTCTTTCACCTTTCTGGCAGATTTATTATCCATTCTCCTGACTTTTGGGTCTGTGATTTGAACAGAACATAAGAGAATTATAATACATTACTGCACATGACTTCACGAAGATTAGCAGTAGGATTTGTATCGAGGGAGACAGCATTCCCTAGACAGAGCAGCACATTTTGATTGTGAAAAGTTTCAGAGGCTACTTGGAGCAAAAAGTTGGTTAATACTGCTCAAGACTGCATTTCTCTAGTCTGTGAATGATAGATAAGACAGTTAAACCCTGGGAAAGTTAAATTCTAATGTATTGAATTTCTGATGGTTCTATTAGCTAATTTATGTTGAAGAAAAATCTCGTGCAAGTTACGACTTTCCTGTAATTTTCCTTTATGTAAATATTTTAGACTTGCCTCGTATTTACATAGTGTACTTGAATATGGTAGATAAAACGGTAGTTTATAACAACCCTACCATTGCTTTTTGGTGTAATGGTATTGATTTCAAGAGGTTTTAAACTTATTTTTACTTTACTTAAACTTTACTTATTAGAGTTGCTTTATACTGTAAAGTGAAGACAACCAAGAAACTCTGTTTACTTTGTTTTATGTGGTTAGCCCCATAGACCATGATGACAAAATCAATTTTCCTATGAAGTTATTTACAATAAAGCTTAAAAATCTACCTTTATAAGTGTAGTGGTTTTGACTGGGGTTGAATTAATTCTCTACACAGCGGTTGGTGTGGGGCTCTGTTTTGGATTTGTGCTGCAAACATTGTTAATAACTCAGGGGTGTTTTCCTTATTGCTGAGCAGTGCCTGCACAGTCAAGGCCTTTTGTGCTCTTCATCCCACCAGTGGTCAGGCTGGGGGTTGCACAAGGAGTTGGGAGGGGACTCAGCCAGGGTAGGTGATCCCAGCTGAGCCAAGGGATATTCCATACCCTATGGCCTTGTGCTCAACAATAGAACTGGGGGAAAGTGGCCTGGAGTCTGCTGCTGAGGGGCTGGCTGAGCATCTCTGTTGGTGGTGAGAAGTTGTTTCCATTTACATCACTTGCCTTTCTTGGGTTTTATTTGTCTTCTTTTTTATTTTCTTTTTCATTACAATTTATCATTATTATTTTATTTCAGTTATTAAACTGTTGATAACCCACAAGTTTTCTCACCTTTGCCCTTCAAATTCTCTTCCTCCCCTGTCTGCCATCCCGCCAGGGGAGGGTATGAGTGAGCAGGTGTGTGCTGCTGGGTTAAACTTAGAATAGTAAGCCAACATTTCTTTCTTTTTCTCCAGCCTAATCTTAAAAACATTGTTTCTTACAGGCAGATATCTGGTCATTAGGCATAACAGCCATAGAACTTGCAAAAGGAGAGCCACCTCATTCAGAATTACATCCAATGAAAGTTTTGTTCCTCATTCCTAAGAACAATCCACCAACGCTGGAAGGAAACTTCAGCAAATCCCTCAAAGAGTTTGTTGAGGCCTGCTTAAATAAGGACCCAAGCTTTGTGAGTTTTATCTGTTTGTCAGTGTATGGTAGAGGACTTGACTGCTTTACATGAATTACATGAATAAGTGTCATTCAGCTTTTCTAATACAGTGTGACATAAGTGACAGGTATTTTTTTAGATACTGTATATATTTAAAATACCATTTGTATCAAGACTAAACCCTGGATTTCTTTATGTTTTTATGGTGACTCACTTAACACTCTCAAACACAGTAAAAAAACCCTAACCCTCTCTTTGTCTTTTCAGAGACCTACTGCAAAAGAGCTTTTAAAACACAAATTCATTTTACGGAACTCCAAGAAAACGTCTTACTTGGCTGACCTCATTGACAGGCACAAGAGGTGGAAGTCTGAGCAAAGTCATGACGACTCCAGTTCTGATGACTCAGACACGTAAGTTTGATGAGTCTGTAAAATATCCTCTGTAAGGAGCCAAGGAGCTCTTTTTAGCACATCTTTTCCTGGGTTCAGTTATTTACAGCTTTTCAGCTTAGTGGCTGTGGTAAACAAATGAAATCTTCATTTCAGTATTGCAAGGGATGTCATGCAAGTAACAGTCACAGAGAACAACTCTACTGGCCCGCATTCTGAGCTGCTTTCTCTTTTATGTGGAGTCCAGGGGCCTACCTAGACATAAAGCCAGCTGTTGTGCAGGCTGCACAGCCAAGTAACACTGTGCAAATGAAATTCACGTGAAGAAATTGCCACAGTTTATTCACAAATGGATTAAATTCCGTATAATAAAGCAAACACAGCTATTCTCCGCCATTCCAGGCTGCATGCTAATGACAAGTATCAGGTTATTTCTTGGATGACATTACAGCTATATATTTTTTTACAGTATTAATGGCTTCATGCCTTCCATTGACCACAGTTCTAGTGTCTTAGCTATTTTTCTAGGCAAGCAAATTTAATGAATTTTTCTAATTTTCTCCCCTTCCCTAATGATTTGAGGCACTCTGCTAAAGCCAATTTTCAGATAGCAATGAAACACTTGTTGTTACTTGTTAATGTAACTTGGGAAAATGTTTTCAATCTGTAATGCCTCACTTCCTTACATTTTGTGAAGTATCTTTGTTTAATGTTTCTAATTTCCCCAAAAGAGAAGTTACATTCCTTTTTATACTTGTCTTTATACTTGGTGGCCTGTATAATAGAATCCTGATCTCAATTTTGACTGTAGTTTTTATGTTTAGTGTGCATATTGAAAGAACGTCAGGAGTAAGGTGTAGGTAATAAAAATTGATTTATTTATTTTTTCCTCCTCCCTTGAAGTGAAGCAGATGGTCAGGCTTCGGGTGGGAGTGATTCAGAAGAGTGGATCTTCACAATAAGAGAAAAAGACCCCAAGAATCTAGAGAATGGAGCAGCCCAGCCTTTGGAGTTGCAAAGAAATAAGGTGCTCAAAATATTGACTTTATAATACAAGGAGATAATTCTTGCTTTAATAATTTAGTGGGGTGATTTTTATTTTATGCCTTCAAAAGCATTTATATTGTGAAACTTTCAGAGTTTTTGCTAAAAATGTATTTTCTACAACTGCCTTTCACAAAACATTCTGAGTAAATTTCAAAGCTCGGGTATATAAATGTGTCCTTTTTCTGTAGCTGACAAAGTATATACCAAAATATTTCTCTAGTTAGTGAAATACTACCACTGGAGGAAGACCAGGCAATGTATTTTTTAAGAAATCTTCCTTCTGTATAGTAAAAACTGAAACCAGTACAGTGCAAATCTAGGCTGGAGTTTTGGGGGAAAGCATTTTGGCCTTTTAGGGAAAAAGACTACAATGTAGCAAAGAATAGAATGCCTGTGTCCAAAAGAATCCCCAAAGCAACCCAGAATGAAGGATGTTTAGGAGTTTCTCTGTTGTATTTTCTGCAGCCTGTATGGCTAGGACAGCTTGATGCTATGCTGGCTCTGAAAATTCAGTGTGTGTTTTTATCAGAACTTGAGAAATGCCAGAAAAATATTGTATCATATGGGAGGAACCTAGTATATATCAGCATGTCTATGATTTAGTACATGCTCAGTAGGATTGTGGGGCTTTTTGGGTTTTGAGATGGGGTGGAGGGGGTTCCCTTTCTAATTTTGAGCTTGCTAGTATTTGAGGTGCTGCAGCCTCTACTTTCCACAGTTCTTTGGAATAGTGTGTTGTGGAACATTTCACATATATGGGAACAGATTTTTGATAAAGTGTAGCATGTTGGGAACTGTATTTTGTCTTTAATTAGAATACAACAAGGATGCTTTTTTCAGAAATAAAATTGGTCAGATTTTTTTTTTCTTTAAAGGAAAAGGATATCCCAAAGAGGCCTCTATCCCAATGCCTGTCTACAGTTATATCCCCTCTGTTTGCAGAGGTAAGTTATTGCTTTAAAACTTAACAACTCCAAGATCTGTGTCTCTGAAAAGAATGGAAGAATATGATGAATGACACCTAAGGTTGCTACAAACCATTTTGAACTTGATGTGTGAAGTTTTAGCTGTGCCCTTTGTATAGTAAAGTCAGTGAGTATAAGGATATCTTAAAACCAAACAGCTACAGGTAAATACTGCTTATTTATTGAGATAGATTGTCATAATTTTTGACTGTGAGCATACTGACAAGGATATATGAAGAGTGAAGACTTGTGAAGATGAATGACATCCTGATAAGTACTGCAAAGACTAACTTCAGGGTGAAAGAACATCTTCAGTATGTGACAGTGTGATGAAAATCAAATCCTGACATTGTGAACACTGACAGTCACTTCCTAACAAGTTTCTGCATTATGTTGTGTATGGAAATATTGATGAATAACTCATTAGTATGTTTGTTCCTGGTTTTCTTTCAGCTGAAAGAGAAGAGTGAAGTGTGTGGTGGTAACACAGATTCCATAGAAGAACTGAGAAAGGCAGTTTATTTGGCTGAAGAGGCTTGTCCAGGCATTGCAGATAACATGGTGTCACACCTTGTGCAGAGGCTTCAGAGGTACTGAAACTGGGGGTTACAGAAAGCTGCAAATCTGATTCTACAAATATTTCATCATGTTAAATTGAAAGAATTAATTTCTGTTTCTAGTGGAGAGGAAAACCACTTGTGTCTGCAGTTCATGCAGTTGTGTTTGCTTGCTAGAAAAAAACCTGATTGTATCAGCAGTTCCAACTTGTAGCTTCAGGTGACAGCACATATGTACATTCCTCCTGATGGTGTGCATGTTGTGTGTCAAATGAGACTGGACAGCCTCTTCTCTTTGAAGTTCACATAAGGGACACAGACTTTCTTGGAGTCTGAGGGTGTGTTGCAGAAAACACTCTGTATCACTCTTAGTTTCTTTTACCCATGTAGATAAATTGACTGTTCAGTTGATCTGTGTTTCTTGCACTCACATAGTCAGTGGTTCCTTGTTCATTCATTAAAGACAGTTTTGCTGGCACCTCCAAAACCAATATTGGTTCTTATTTCAAAAGGCCAAATTTCATACGAGATTGTCTGACTGCCTTGGTTAGGAATATATTCTTAACACTCAATTTTTTGTTCTTTTAAATGCTGCACAAGAAAACATGAGGGGATTTCAGAATTTGCTGCTGGAAGAGGCTTTAAACACAACCTTCAGTCCAGGAGCCAAGATTGGATTGCTTGGTACTAGAAAAAACCCATGTCAATGATTAATCATAGACTACTACATGGAAAAAGATCATCCTGAGCAGGTGTTCCTTACACTGTGTCTAGCCACAGCTTGGTAAAGTTTAAGAATTCACACCTTTAAAGTTGAAGCACAGGGTTTCCAGGCTGACACTTTCTCCTTCAGAAAAAAATCAATGCCAAGAAACCTGCAAGCAACTGTGTTTGTTGCTTTATGGGCTGTTAAGAATGAAGCCGAGTCAGCATCTCTAGTGCTGAAAGGTTACTTCTGATGCCAGGTGTCCTGTCCTGTCTCATTTGATCCTGGCAGACTTGAAAGAGTTTCTGGAGCTTCCATCTCAGTTTGTTTCCATTAGAGGTTCCAAAATTGAATCCAGTCTTTCATCAGCTAATATTTCAGTGGCGTATTTTTATCGGTCTGGTACAGGACCTTCCTGGAACTGGAAACCTCAAAGACTTGAAGCTGCAATTGAGGCTGAAAATGACCATGTGAAGACAGTGCCCAGACGTGGGCATTTTTGGGGATGCTGGAAGTGATCTTACTTGTTCCTGTTGTGACAGCAACAGTCATCATTTTTGTCCTATGAGAAAGATTTCAGAACCCTTTATATACCTATTTAGCATTGTTTTCCTTCTGTTCTGCTTCTTTGGACTGTTACTGTTTTGCTTGGTCATAATGTCTTACAACAGTGGAGCCAGGCATTTCATTCTCTATGAATAATCCTCTCTCCTTCAAAGAGAATTAAATGTTTGTATCAGTGGATCACACCTGGGTGAACTTTCTCTTTTCAGGGATGATATTCCAGCTAGTATGGGATAATGACTAGCACTCCTTTCAGAAAAGGAGTGAAAGAAGTGAATGGCAGGTTCCCCCACTAAAAATGAGCTTGAACCATTCCATAGCTTAGTAGGTTTCCTGTGTGGATAAAGCTATTTTTTGGAGCTAATCAAATTCTGAAAAGGTTGTTGTTATTGTTTGAATGCTACAGGAAATATGCTCTCTTACATCATTAAGTCATTCAATATCCTCTCAATTTGGTAGCTAGTTACAGAAGATAGGTTTTCAACAATAAATAATGATGATTTCATTTCCCCTTATGATTGGTTATAACTGGATTTTTTAAAGTTTGTCTGAATGAATTAATTGGGACCCTCAGAATAGCTGCCCAGTAACTTCAGTGAATCCGTTTACCTTTCCCCTGCAGTTTTGATCTTGGATGTTTGATGAAGCTTACTGAAAGTATGATTAAAATGTGTTCTTTGTTCTTTGGATGATTTAAGAATCTGCTTAGATCAAGAAATAAAGACTTCCTGGTCCAGTAATACTTTGAAAAGACTATATAGGTGTAAACTTGCAAAGTAGAAAAGTTGGAATCACTAAATGTTCTTCCATCATTTGTGCTGCTCAGTAACACATTTGAACACAGGTTATTGCTGTTTGTTAGGACAGCAGTGATACTCTAACAGGGTGTATTTCACATGTTGTTCAGCTCCAGGGTGTATTTCACATGTTGTTCAGCTCCATGGCTCTTTCTTTGAAGTGTGGTGGCAGTGGTGAGTGCCATTGTGCAAGGAAAAAGGCCAGAACTTCAAGAGCGTATAATGGAATAACTTCATTGCTGCTTGTTGTAGAATGTCTTTCTGAAAGTCACAACAGTAACTGTTACTTTTCCTCTTCAGATACTCCCTAGCTGGAGGGAGTTCTTCATCCTACTGACTGACCTACTCTTCCTGACTTTTCTAAGACAACAGAGATCCCACGGTGTCTGCATTGAAGGTGTGCACCCTGATGTTGTTCTGCCTCTCAGTCTCTGCAAAGTCCTTTGGAGGAAGGACATTCCTAAATGTTCAAGAGTGAAAATGAAGTCTCTTGGACAGAGGCAGTCTTTTTTCAGCTCCTTAAAGCTATAATTTTTTAACTGATACTGCACATATTCCAGGGAGGTGTCCTTTTGTAAAATCTGAAATGTATATTTAGGTTTGTGATAGAGAAATTGAAGATATTGAGAAACCTCAGGTATCTTGCTTTAAGAATTCCACTGGGAGATGGAGCATGGTTGTTGGAATTGTGTACAGATATGTATATAATGTCTTTTTTAAGAGGAAGCCTTTCAACGTGCATAAGGAATCACTGTGTACAAAATGGTAAAGTGCTTTTGTAGATAATGTTAGTGGGGTAAATATTTGACAGGCCATAACTGAGTATTGCCTTGCCTTTATTACATGTAAAGTTTGAATTATGTGATAAGTGAATCTTGGTTTGATTTTTGTATGTGAAGTATTTGCCATTGAAAGAGTTAATCCTGTACTATGGAACCTTCTGTTTGTACCTCAGCACAGACACAATTTTATTCTGTTTCTCCAGCATTTCTTCCTTTTTATCTATATTCTGAGCGTGACTTTCTAATTATGGTACTACTTCTGGTTGTTTTAAGTTTCATATACCTTGTCTCTAAAGCTTTAAATTTAAATTATTGTTTTTCCTAGAGAATGAGTTCTTTCATATCTTCTGTTTAAAATTGTGCCAATGGAAATTCTGAACCCTATAGTTCAATTTTAGTAACAGGTATTTGTGAAGTTTGTAGTGAAATTCAGACAGAATCTTTTTTTCACCTGAACGTGTTTGAATGCTCACACAAATCTTTATGCCCTTCATTTATTCTGAAATATCTCATGAAGATGTTGATTCCAAGACAGTGGCAAGTATTTGTTTATTATGCCTATTTTTAACATTAAAACAAATATCTTTCATCATAAAAAAAAAGTTATCCATAGAACCAATATTCGGTCTCACTGTCTGTGCATCTCTTTACCAAAAGTGAGAGATGGACAGAAAGACTGCAAAACAGCCCAAGTGCTGTGTGCTGGGTCCTATTGCTTCCCTTTGCCTCCCCAAAGAAAAGTTACTTCTTGAAAATTCTGAATTTTGAAACTTCCACTGTTCTGTCAGGGCATCTAGATAGCTGACTTCAAGTTTTATAGGGAAACAGTAACATTAGTTCGTTAGTTGTGTGCACAGCTGATTAGGTAGCTCCTATTTTATTTTTATTTTCTTTTTCCCCCACAGTATTACTCTGAGGTTTCCCCTGGTTTGTTTCAGCAAGACTGTATTCAGGTGGTACTTACTCCAGTAGCTAAGAGAGCATTTTTGCCTTTGTCTAATGAGGAAACTGATGACTTTATGCTTTGCATGACAGTGAGGTAACTTACTTTTTTTTTTTTTTTTTTTTTTTTTTAATAGAGAAAGTACTTTTGAAA
>VZRZ01006017.1:58975-268446 GCA_013398175.1 Climacteris rufus | reverse complement strand
TGACGGTGGTGTAATTTTTTTTTTTTTTTTTTTTTTTTTTTTTTAATAGAGATAGGAGCTTTGGAACAGAAAGGAGTAACATTTAAAAGTATAGGCATATCTGCCAGGCTTGGTACAAAAAACCCAGGTACACTAACCATTGTGGAAGCTGGTGATGTCTTCTCCCAGTACTTCCTATACCATGGTAGCCCTTAGTCTATGCATATTAATAGCCTTAATTTATTAATTTAAGAATTTAACAGTAAGAGGACACTGTCTTGCTAACAGAGCTAAGAAGCTTCTGCCTAGGTTGAAACAACAGTTGAAAGAAATGGGTGTGTGTTCATCTGGTAGTCCTGCTTGTAGGCACTACACATTTGCCAGACTAATGAGGTAATGGGGTTCCTTTATGGCTAAGGGAATGTAAGGTAAATTGAACTATGCTAAAGTTTGAGCAATGTTTTACAACTCCTCTTTGATTAATATCTTTAATTATGTTGTTTTGTGTGCTCTTAAGTGTTATGGATAGGTTCACTCTTGAGGAAACAAATTGAGCACTGCTTTTGTGAAATGTGCATCTGAATGTGGCACAATGGGAAATTTAGCTGTTGATGTCTCAGCCTTCAACAGAACTGTGTGGTGTGCCAGCACATGGAAATCAACAGGTGTGTTTGCATTGGATATATAAATTGATCACTGTAAGCTATTCCCTAATTATCTGTTAATGTAAGGACTGGAAATTAAAGCCAGCTTACTTGGAGATGCACAGAACTCTGAGACGGAGTGGGGAAGTTAAATTACGGTGCTGGCTGCAATGTCGAGAATTTCTTAATCAGCAAATTGAATTAAATTCTATTCTGCACTCTTTGAGCACTCATTTGAAAAGTTATACATATGTGTTTTGAGTTGCATTTTAGTTGTGTTCCAGGACTGTATGTTGAGGAAATACTTCTCTGAGTAGATGGTGGCAGAATTTGCTTGATGAATGTGTCAGAACTTAAGATGAGTAAGACTTAGGGTGGGGGCAAGCGGCCAAAAAGCTTGGGCATTTAGAAGAAGACAAGACCTCATTTATGGTAGAGATGTGTATTTTTATATGTAATATATAGATTATTTAAATATAGACTATCTGAAACTGATATGAGATGAGATTCACTGAAAAAAGTGTGCTGTATCTTGAATGTAGAAGTACAATCATTTGCTATTGAAAAGTATTGATGCTTTAAAAATCAGGTCTATATTGGTAACAGAAGAGGAGCTTCATTTGAAAGAAGCACCACCTCAGTTTCTCAGAGAAAAAGAAGTGTATTGATATTTTTGAGAGGTTTTTTCATGCTAAAAACATGTCTGTGTTACGATGTTGCACTGATGATTTTTCTGTGCAGGTAGTACTTCACTCAGTCTTGACTATACTAAATGACAAGCTATCCCTATTTATGCAAACATTTAAATTAGTAGAACTGCTTATTTGTCAGGGATTTCATGATTAGGCAGTAAATAAACTCACTGTTTAAAAACAATAAAATCAGTTATTTGAACCGAAGGCTTGCTGTTTTGTAACTATCAGATGTGTAATCTATTTTTTTAACTTAATTTTCCCTGCAGTTGCACTTTGTAGTTGGTGGCCAGTTTACTGAGGGACAGTGAGCTGTGGCACAGAACACTTGTGGTGTAGTACAAAGCAGTGACTTCACTCTGCAGTGCCAGGGTTCCTCTGCAGCTCCAGATGTTTTGTGTGTGTTTGTGGGTACAGAAGATGAACTGATGGCTGCAGAATGTCCTAACTGGGGTGTTGTGCCCCCGCTGTGCAGGAGGGGGCTGGAGGGGGAAGGTGAGGTGTTGGCACCTCACTGCAAAGTTCCCTTCCTCCTGTACCCACTGGGACTATTCATCTGCCTCTTAATGTGCTTTGAATGTTGTTGGGCAATGTCTGATTTAACTCTCACTACTTTCTGTGACGTTCTGGATCACTTTTTGAACAGCCTGGCACCAGTCTGTAGTAGTTCTACAGGAACCTTACCTTGAAGGAAATGCGTTTTTGCCATCCAAGGTGTCACTGTTGGCAGATTATTCAGAGTGCTGGTAAGCACAGCTATAATGAAGGATCAGCACAATCACAAGTCATTTTTGTAAGCTGCTGTGGAGGAGCTTAAGGTATAGCACAAATCTGCTTGCTCCTTTTAACTGTGTTTTGCAGATGTGCTACTAATTGCACTGAGCACATGCCATAGACAAATGATATGTAATGTGAGGTTTCCTGCTGCCTTTAAAGCATGATTACAGGGGACCCTAAAAGTGTATATCTTGTTTGCTGTAATGTTGCTGCCTGTTTATCACTGTGTATTTAAATTTTACTTTCGTCACTCTATACCATCATAATAAACCTCCTTGTAAACTACATGACCTAGAAATAAAGAAGGAAAAGTTTAATGAAATGTTGCCACCTGAGTGGTCAGTAAGGTGAGATTCAGGGTCCCTTCCCTGGAGGGGATGCTCCTGTGGGCTTCCAGTGCAGTTACTGCCCATGTGTCAGTAATGGCAAGGAGAAAGTTATAAATCAGTGGTCAGTTTTTTAATGGTAATCATCTCAGAATTTGTACCATTTACAGATGGCAGTGATTTATACCCACCTTGTAGTCTCCATGCTGCCAGCCCAGTGAAGCTGATGAAGTGCTCACATCAAATGACATTGCTAACCCCCCAAGGATTGTACCTCAAACTGGTGACAAACTGTGTGACAGCTGCATGCCTGTAATGGTATTTCATTACTATTTTCTGCTGCTAAAAACTGTATGTGTGGTACATTGCCAATTATTTTTTCCCCTGCCAGCTTTCCTGTGCCCCTAGGGCAGAGGGGATGTTTGTGTGCTGTAGCAACTGGAGTTGTGCATCTGCCTGCCCATACATAACTGTGCTTTTGAGGGTGAAGACCATGTAATTGGTCCTATATAAAAAGAAAGAATCATCAAAATTAGGCTTTTCAGGTCTTGCTTGATCCTCTGTTTTGTTCTTAGCTGACAGAATGGTAGGCTATTACACCTGATTTTGTCTCTAAAATGAATATTTCCTCCTCTTGTCTTTAGTCAGAGACTTTCATCAAGATATCTGCAATCACAGCATGTTTTCCCCTACCTGCCAACTTGTCTTTCAGTCTGTCCTTGTTGTCTGTTTTCAGCTGAATTTAGAAAGGCATTAAGATGTCAGTGTTGTTTAATTAAAATGTTCTGAAAATAGGTAGGCTTGAAGTGTATTAACAAATACATCTTAATGAAGTTTTAATTAGACAGCAGATAAATGGTGGAGATGCTCAAGTCTTGTTGAAAAAAACCACAGGAGTCCAGGCTTTTCTGATCCCATTGCATGTGGTGCAGCCTCCTATGGCAGTGAAGTCCCTCTTTCGTTTTTATTTGTTGATTATTTGAAACTGGCACCTATTCATGGTGAGTAATAAGACCACCAAGAATAAATCTCCTGGAGTGCCCAGTTGGAGGTTTTCCTGCTGCTGAGAGAGGTGTGTTTAGACTTGGCTGCTGACCTGGCACAAAGTGGGCCTGTCTCTCTGCAGGCCCTGCTTTGCTAAACAGGCAGGAATATGATGTGAATCAGGGTTAAAAGTCAGTGGTTGTATATTACAGTTTTCTAGTACATTGAGGTTTATTCACACACGTGGGACTCTGCCTGTTTGCAAGATACAACCATCAGGACAGTTAATATTACTCTATTGCCATAGTTTCAGTTTTGGGTTAACCTTGGGAATAAAGACCTGGAAAAATGCTGGCAATGACAGCAGTTCATGTGGTTCAGTTTAAAAAATGATTTTTTTAAAAATTACAGTAGTAGAGAAGGAAAAAATCTTACTTTAAACCTCTTTTTTTTTCTGTAGGAAAAGGATAATACAAAAAGCTGACAATTATGAATTAGATGAATGCTCTGATGTTGCATCCACAGCCTACCTTGGTCTCTGCTGTTACGACAAATACCACTGTATCTTTGCCTTATTTTCCAAATTTACTTTGTATGAAAATGAAACATGCTGAGAGAAAGTGTTACTGCAGCAGATAGCAGATAGTTAATGAAGATTAAGCCCCAGGGATTGAAACTAAAAATCAATTTTGGCCGACTTAAGGGCATGGCCCTCAATATAATTTCCATTAAATTTTTTTTCACTGTTAGAGATAAAAATTCAAAAGGTCAGAGGCAGGGCCCTGTCTTGTAAGGTGTTGAAGATACAGTTTCATAGTTCAGTAATAATTTTGGAGGGGTGCAGCCTTTTACTTAATAGCAATGTCATCTATGGTTGCTTCTTCAGCTTTGTTTTTCTAGAGCTGTGACTGCAGCTGAGTTGTTCATTTATCCTGTGTTGTTTCCTCTTTTGCTCACTCCACAGATCATTGTTCACATTCTTTGTCAGCACTGGAATTCCTGTACGTTACGGGTTCACTGACGTTGAATTCTCTTTGGCACTACAGGGCAGGGTCCTAGGCTTGGAATGGACAAGGCAGTGGCACCTGCAACTGGGAAAATGGGCTTCAGATTTTCCTGCTTACTTTCTAAGTTTGTCCTTAGCATGTCATAGCCAGAGGCAGTGCTGCAGGGTAGGTGTGATTACTGCATCAGTACTGAGAGGCAGAGGCCACAGCCGAGGAAAAGGACAACTGCACCACGGTACCTGTCCAGGGGGCTGAAGGTTTCCATGCAGCTGAAGGAAATACACTGAAAGAATTGTTCCCTTTGTCAGGGAGTTCTTGGATGGCAGTGTTTGGGGTCAGGGGTAATAGAAAGAAGGCTTTACTGTCTCAAAACAGGAATATGTACAATGGTATTGTGAGGTATTTTATTCCCTTTAGTTGTGAGCAAAGCTGTAATAAGCCATTGTATACATTGCACACAGATAAGCCATTAACAAAGCAAGTAGCTGGATGAAGAAAAAGCAGGGGTAGGATTGCCCCAGCTTCATTTCCCAGATTGACATTCAGGCCCCCTCTGCTTAGCACCGTGTTTCCTCCAAGGCCTGCAATGGCGATGGGTGTTACCAGCACATCGGACTTACACTAA
This sequence comes from Climacteris rufus, assembly GCA_013398175.1. Classification (NCBI taxonomy): domain Eukaryota; kingdom Metazoa; phylum Chordata; class Aves; order Passeriformes; family Climacteridae; genus Climacteris; species Climacteris rufus. The sequence goes on along the minus strand of VZRZ01006017.1, from coordinate 263,412 downwards.
TGGCAGATTTACATCACCCTCATGACACTGGTTCTTAAAACATGAGGGAAAGCATCTAAGCTTCATAGCTGTAGTGCTGCCAACCTTCCAAGTGGGCCACCAGTTTATCCAAAATGTGGTGCCAGCTGATGTTAAAGCCAGGCATACAAAACAGACACAGTTCTGCTGTGGGTTGTATCAGTCGCTCTCTGTCTACCTGAGCCCCAGGGGAGAGAGGGAGAGACTGAAATTCCAAGAAACTGAAAGTCAAGTTGGGATGTGTAGCAAGCAGGATGAAAACTTGGGGCTTCAGTAGTACCCCCAGCTTAGAGCAATTTAGTTACCGAAACACTACAAATGAATCACAAATAGCTGCAGTTCTTGTAGCATACAGGTTTTCTTTCAAGTTCGTAAAACAAACAGCAGAATGTCACCACAGCCTTTAATTTCTTCTTGTACATACCATTCACAGTACATTAACAGCCCAAATAATATTGCACTGGATTATTTTAAGTTTTTTTTCGTTTTGCAAGTAGTATTCACTTTTCAAAACCAACAGATGAACAATTTGGTCAACTTGCACCAAGAAAATGGTTAGATAAGAATCCTATACTTTATTTATACCACATGGATTTATAATCCCAAAGGGAAATGAGAATGAGCTGTAAACTCTTTCCTTATTAAACATAGAAAATTAGTAAATCATTGCTGATTAAATATAGAAAGACTGGGAAAAAAGAACATGAAATCTGAAAGTTATCTCATTCCTGTTAGACTGCTTGCTGTATATATAATTATATTCTATACTGTGAAAATCCATCTACATTTAAAAGTCCAGCAGTCTACAGATTAACATGGTAAAAAAAAAAATATATTTTTATGAAAAGAGAAGGAATAATGTTTGCCTCAGAGGAGAAAGTTTTCAGATTTCGGTCATCTGGGGTTTTTTTTAGGTGCAATCTTTGAGGCAACAAAATGTCTTTTGGCATTTGGCACTCTAATAAGGACAATATTTTAATACTGGCACAAGCTAAAAACAGCACAGAATGACAAAATACAAGACATGAAACGAACCGCAGCCACTGGGATGATGGTACGCTAGCTTGTATATACGGAGAACTTCAATAGTTTTGCTGAGGAATTGTCAAAGTTTCTGCAAAACCGTACTTCTTCTCTTCTTTTACCAAATTGTAAGTTTTCCTAAACTTGGAGGGACTAAAAGAGTTTCAAATGTCCTCTAGAAAATCAGCAGCTGCTGGACAATCAACACAGCGGCTCGTTCAGCCGTCAATAGGCGTGGGGCTCTTTGTGACTCAGCGCTCGAGTGCGCGAGGCAGAGCTGGTGGCACTTCGGATCACTTCCATCCATCTGTGAGGAGGCACCAGGAGAGACACAAACAAGAGAGTGGTCAGTTCCCAGGGGAAGGTTTTGTGACAGTTATGGTCTTGGCCTATTGGTTGTACGGTTTTCTTTTCAGTGCCTACGGGAGCATCTTCCTACTTCACTCCTAAGTCTATCCAAAGTCAAGAGGATCCAAACGACTGCCACTACTGTGAGGAGGTTAGGAGAGAATAGACAGCAGGTATGGAACCGAAAACTCATGAACTTAGTACTGCTTTTACTTGCTCTGCAGACACCAAATCTCTTTTCTCTGAATGGTCCAAGCAATGAGCAATTGATACCAACCATTCTTGACAGCAAAAAAAATGTACTTTAGCTTTAATTTCTGCTTTTTCCTAGAACAGATAAAAGCATGTTGTGTTTTTATTTTGTTTAATTTTTATTTACCTCTTTCCCACAATTTGCCTTGTTTGTAGACTGACATGGCTAAAACTTAATAGCTCTTTTTGATGAAGACATGGTTTTTGATGTGTTCATGCTTCATATAAAAGACCTAAATTACTTCCCCATATAACAATCACAAACCACAAATTAGGAGCAGTGCCTTTTCCCTGGCTCTCTGTGTATCTGAAGTTCAGTGGGAGGTGTAAAAATTACATGCTGAAGTGGCATAAATATGTAGTAGGAACAGCTGCTTCTGTGAAAAATTGGAATTTTATTTCAGGTGTGCATTTTCCACGCAGTTTTATTAGAGGAAGCAAAACTATGCTGAAGAGCTACTGAGAAGCCCTGTGGTCTGTCCACATTCTTCCTGAAGTCTGAGACCTAGAGCTCCCCATGCAGCCAGCCTGATGAACTTTGACTGTATAATTCCAGGTTTTGCAATGATTACTATTACAGCTTCCACATCATCAAAACCCAATCACTTAATTTTAGCGGTATCAGGTTGAAGATTTCTTTTATAATGTTTAAAGATTCTTTCTCCAGTTGTGCTGAACTACCTGCCTGTATTACTGAACCAATTTATCAAACTTTGCATCTGCTAACCTTGTTCAAAAGAACACTCCTGAAAGTTAACAAAAACGTTCTCTCACAAGAAGACAAACTTACCTTTCAAATGTGTATTCACTTTCAGCCCTGAAGTAGTACACGTGGGATTTGAAATGCAGCTTGAACACATAATCTTTGTGAATGTTCTCAGATTCAGAAGGAATGGTAAGCGAATACCCCAATAAAGGAAGGCTGGCTAAAGGATGATTGTCCTGAAAAGATACAGGGGAAAGTGCTGTGAAATCCAATGCCCTCAAGTAAAGGGAACACTTAAGTAAAGGGAAGGCGGATACACACTCATTTAAAGATCACTGCATTTCTATGTGTGTGCAGAAAAATACCAGCTCTATACCATCACAGTAAACTTAATTAATTGGCTGGTAGTTTCAGTTGGTCATCATTATAGACCCTCAGAAGAAAGCTGGCTGGTATTTTGGACTTCCACTACTTTCAAACTGATGAACATAAGGCTCCATCATTTGCCTTTCAGCAGGACACCACCCAGGTTCATCCTCAGCTGGCAAACACCTACTCCTTCAGAGGTGTGCTGGCCACCTGGCAGGTTCACTGCTTAAGTTCTTTTACTGAGTGGCATATTTGAACAAGTTATTTCTTTATCCCTCTTACGTGTAGAATATTATCCAATTCGTTCTTTAAGGCTTTCTATAAAAATGAAAGCATGATGTGGCAACTTGAGTTACTTTGTGCTTATGTCCTGCTCAAATAAAGATTCAAAAGTCCAACAGATTGTAGGCAGAAATCCCATATTTTTGCAGTGGGATGTGCTCAGATGGATTAAATCACTGCCCGCTGTTCTCTCTATTTTGGCTTGAGTGTCAGTAATAGTAAACAAAATTTATAAATCACTATTAATTTTTTTAATTGTCATGATCTTAGAATTTGTACAAGAGAAAATCGTTGTTTAAACTCCCACCTCAACCTGTAAGCAGTAGTGAGCTCTCCTGTACTTTCAAGGATGGTCTGTACCAAGACTGTTGAAAGCTTCAGGAAAGAACTTACCCAGGACCAGAGTGGGGCCAAGCCCAGTTCCAGTGGCACTGACAGCTGTGTGTGTAGCTGTGATCAGTGCACTTGCTCCTCCAGCCTACAGCATCTGTGACTGATACCCACATTTCTCTCTGCTCCCTCTTTGGAAAAAACACCCACCCCAAAGCCACACACACTGGCCTGCTCAGTTACCTGGTGCGATTTATAGAAGAACATGCAGAAGTTGGTGAACACCACCCAAAGCTTCTGCCACCCGTTGCTGTTTTTGAATTTTCTTAGGAGATTCCCAGACAGCTGGTTCTGAAACAGATCAAAAGTAGCCAAGTAAAACAGTGGAAGGTACCTGCAGCTTGTAAGAAAATGTATTTGCTTATATCTGGTTGTGTGTGACCTTGTTGTACGTGAGAAAATGTCTCGCTTGAATGGACGTACATTTCTTCTGCATTTTTCTACTGCTGAGTAGTACTTTAAGTAATGGATTTTTTATTTGCAGCTGGGTACTTCCAAAAACTCAAAGCTACTACACTAATTATTTTATCAATTGAGATGGCTTTCAGCAATCTATTACTAAAGCTCAGTCTTGTTATCCTACTTGGTTCTTTTAGAATGATACTCAAATAGAATGGAAACAGAAAGTCTGACATGAATTCATGATGTCAAGGAAAATTATGACATACTTTAGAACTGCAGATAGGGATTGAGCTCTCTGTACCCAGGGATTTCACATGGTGCTTTTCAAAGATTTCAAAACCAAGGACTGTTAACCTTATTCTTTGCTGGATTTTAGATAGTGTAACAAAAAGGAAGAGGAAGCCATAATCAAGTACATGAATTTAATGACTGGTTGAAGAACCTGCTCATTGTTCCTTGCAAATGAAGGGGAGTTAAATGAGTTATTAATAACTTCCCATTCCTTCTAAGGTCTCTCACCTGGATTAGAACAGCTGTTTACATAATTCTCTTTATATAATGCAGAAGCCAATAACTTAATCTGTAAAACTTAATAGTGAAAATCTGGGGCCCCTGCTGTTGCTACTACAAATGAAGTATTCTTAAAAAGCTCTGTTTTGACCAGCCTTGGATATGCATGAAAGCCTTTCCTTTAAGTCATCCTGTTCTCTGATATCTGGACTACTGCCTCCTTGCCCTAAGTTACGGGTGTACTCCTTCATTTTCTGTTACCTCATTACTCTGGAGGATATCATAAAAGGACAGGCTTTGCATTCGGTACCAGCAGACATATGAAATGGAAACAGGCCGCTGATCACTGATCAGTCCAGCAGGTAGGGAGGAACAGTCACTGACAGAGAGAGGATCTTCTACCACGAGAGAGACAGAAAGGAGGGAGAGACACAAAGAAAATAAACGATAATGCTGAAGTGAGAGGCACCGAGAGAATGACGTGAGCGTGAGCGGAACCTGCCGCGCGTGGAGCAGCAGTGGGGCTGGAGATGTTTTCACAGAACAACGCGCGGCTCCGGGCTGAGCTCGGTCTTCGCTGCTTTGGGTGCGTTTGAGGCACGGGGAAGGAACAAAAATGAGCAACAATGAGCACTGTTCTCAGACCTTGTTAGATTTGCCTAACTAAATGTTATAATCATTAGAATGAGTCACTGGTGTAAGTTTTATATCTATTTATAATAAGCCCTCTGCTATAGGGAAAAATACAAGACCTGTCCTGTGCTGAACTATTCCTCCCTTGCAGGATACAAGGGTATAAAGAGCGGAAAATCCACCTACGTGGGATCAAAATGAGGCTCCACAGTCAGCATTTTCTAGTACAGAATAATTTTCTTTGTCATATTTCAGCAATAAACTCACCTTCTGTTTAAAAACAGAGGCGGTTACACAAACTGTGAATATGCCTGTCCTTGCATCTCTGTATTCTGCACCAGTACATCTCTAGAGCAACAGCAGCTGGATGTCCGAGGGCTGCCACTTGAGTGCACGTCCACTCAGCTTTGAGATTCCTTTTTCCATTTAAACTGAGCATAAATTTCCATTTGATGAGAGCTGTGATAAAGTACTCAGAGCTCCTTGGAGACTCTCTTGGGTGAAGGAAAAACACCTCGGCAGGCTTACCACCTCATGCTAAAACCTACACTGAACTAGGAGTCTTTCATTCCAGTCTTTGAAAAGACAACGTCTGCATCTCAGCTGTTGAGTACAGAATTAACAAATGGGTATCAAACTGGCTTAGCTGTGATCAGAGGGGGAAAAGGGGTTTATTTTGAGGTGGAAAATGCAAATAAAGAAAAAGCAGATGAGACTGAGCAATGAGACAAGGTTCCAGAAAAGATGGCTAGGTAAAGAAAGTAAGTTAGTAATGCACATAATTAAAACTCTGGCTGCAGCAGCTAAAGACAATATCCTTTCCGCTCGAGCAACGACTTAATGCCTCTGTAACTGAAAGCATTAAGACAGTTTGAACTGCTTTACATTTGAAAGGGCATCAGCTGTTTTTTGGACAGTTACTTCTATGAAAATTACTGCTCTAACTGATTTTCCAGAGGTGCACTGTGGGAGCAGATACGTGCTTCTTGAGCGATGGTTTTTGCCGTCATTTGAGGGTGTGGGAGGCGGTTTAACGAAAGTGCCTGAAACTTCCCCAGAAGGAGACAAGGGAAGAATGCACTTGTTAAGGAGGAGCAAAAAGGAAATTGTCATTCAAAAGCGAGCCTGGAGCTGCAGTTCAGGTCGTTCTGAGGCAGATACCTCCACAGCAATACTAAAGTCGATCATTGAAACACTGGTATTTCTGTGCCAGCAGACGTGCACCGTAGTGTTGCCACGGTGTGGTGACTGACGTTCGAGTGAGGTGCGGGATGCACTGAGGTCGTCCTCAGATTCCTGGTCTACAGTAGTTTCATCAGGAGACTCTATGAAATGCAGGGAAAAAGCATCTTTCTTCCTCTATGCAACAACATATATAATTGGAAAAATTAAACAAATAAATTCTGTCCACGATATTGTGAACTAATTTAAAAACACAGTTTTAATTTTGTGCAGATTTTAAATAGGTTATTATATTTTATATAATTATTTAACGTGGTTTTGCAAATGTTAGAATTAAAGACTAACTACCATGCTTTGGTGGTGGTTTTAATACCTTCCAAGGACAGGCACTGCCCAGTTCTTGTTAAATAGTTCCTGGAATAATTATGCTTAAGTCACTTCTCTGTTCAATGAAACTTTCTGCTAACATCAACAAGAACATTAAAATGGCACATCTATCAATATAGCTGTACATATATATGTATATAAATCAACTTCCAATGTATCAGTTTGACCTGTGGCCAACACTTTTCACCACTTTGCTTAGAAGCAACCACCAATCATACTGACAAAAGTGAGGAAAACCTGGCATCTACTTACTATTGTCAGGTGGGCTGCTCGCCAGTAACTCTGGGGCAGGGCCACTGCTTTTCTCTGCCAGGTCTATTGCCATCTGGATGTCCTCAGTCCATTTGTCCATTTCAGCACGGCTACTAACAATGAAAGTTCAGGTTTTATTCACTTTCATACAGGCTGAAAGCAAACTCTAAGAAATAGGCACATGCCAAGCTTACTTTTAACTAAATAAATCAATAAATTCAGACACAAGATGCTACCTTTTTCTGCTCATAATTTAGTTCTGGTTACAACTTGCACAATTGCCACTCTATTGTGTCCCATCCACTTTTTTCTTAACGAGTGGCTTTCACAAATAAATATCCCTTTGAGGTTGCTTTAGGAGCGAATAAAAAGGAAATGATGCCTCTCTGTCCCTCTGTGACAGAGCTGCAGAGAAATACAGTTCACATGTGGATTTTGTCTCCATTGAATTACCTTGCAGCAACAACAATGGACTGGTGTTGACCTCGTAGTGTCAGACAATGAGGAACTCCCCATTCCTCCTCACTTTCTTCTATCTGAGAGATAAAAGCCCAAATGCAGTCAGATTGCTGGAAGTACATATTTATTAAGGTGAAACAGCGAGCTGAACGAGCTCTTGCTGCCAGGGAAAAGGAAACTAAAAGAAATGCTCACAAACAACTTTGAGCTGGGTATTGAGGAAAAAAAGAGCAATTTGCTCTTCGAAAAATACTAAGTTAGTTCTGCACAAACCTCTTAAGCCAAAAGCATGGCTTTGTCTACTTTGTGTCACAGAAAATGGCAGTGCTTTTATCAGAAGAGTGAGTTACAGTACAAAAGGATGTGTTAAATGTTGGGAGTGCTCTGGAAACTGCAGCATAGCACAGTTCTGTTGGGAGTCCAGGCCAAATGGCCATCCACAATTGAGCACAATCCTTGAAATGCCAGATAAAACTTGAAGCCTTGCAGAAGTATTTACAGAAAATCAGTTACTGTGGTAGTGACTAAACTCAATTCTCAGGAAAACAGTATAGAATAGATTCAAACCCATGAGAAGTTCCATTGAAAATGATGGAGGGAATGAAAGTGTTTTGAAAGTCGCAAAAATATTTTTGAAACCATAAGAGGTAGCCAGGTGCTATTGGCTTGAATTGGCTGTTTTCCAGAAGAATTACAACAAGAGCTCCAAATGACATATTGCTGCCATATTCCCACTACATTGGCTTTAAGATATGGAGATGCAAACATTAGGAAATGGTTTTTCTATAGAAATTAGATTGTTGCTACTCTTTACTTGTCTTGCACATTGTGTCTATAACAAATTGGTGATGAAGTACTTGTAAGAATCATGGTCAAATTAATGGTTCAAAAAAATAAAGAACCCATCTTAAGAGAAGTTTGCATTGTGAGGAAACAGCCCTCAAAAATGCCTTTTTCCCCCTCACTTTTGCTATATAATGTAGTCACCATTGTGCAGAAGGCTGCAGGAACAGATGCTGAACCCAACACAGCCCCATCAGGCACTGCAGAATGGAACCCCCAACTTCTCTGAATCAGACAACCCCCCCTGCTTTGCTGCTGCTTTCAGCCCAGCAGAAATTCAGCAAGCAATTCGGATGAGACCACAAATGTCCATTTAAGCAGGAATCCCTTAAGTTCTAGCAATACTTACTGTCATGCCATATAGTGGAATATGCCCATGGACTTTAAACTGATTGGATGCTGTCAGGCCTCGACTTGTGTACAGCAAGATATCATTAAACTAAAAAAGCAAGAATAAGAATTATTAGAATGATGTTGGTTGGCATGCATGTATGTCGGAAAAAAAAATCAGAATGGTGAATACAGGAAAGCTGAGTATTTATATGGCAATCCTAATGCATGAATCCAAAAATATTGGTTTCCACAGTATTCCATTACCTAGTGTTAGCACCTCTTATCTTCCCTGCCTTCCTTTCCAGCTAGTTTTTGGTATGTTCTGATAATTTTCCACCAGGTATTTTCCAAAGCCTTCTAATATACCCTTTTTAAAATCTGGATCAGAACTATCCAGCCACAACAGCAGGGAAACAGTCAATGTTTCCCACTCTGCTGCACTTCAAAGCTATGGAAGATTTGTGTTTCACCAATATTTTCTCCTGCTTTGAGTGAAAAGATAAGTAAACATGCCTGAGGTGTGTCCAGCCCAACCCTTATGAAAGGAGTGGCTCCCTATTTGGGGAGTCTATTACTCCCCATATTCAGAAGAAACCTGGGAGATCTGTTTTAAGGTAGAGGGTTTTAGGTTAGAAATACCAAGGTGAAGAGACTGAGTATCCCAATTTGTAGAACTTCCTGCAGGTAACAACAGTTGGACAAGGCATGTCAAGTGACTGCCTGCATGTTGTTGTCATAAAATGCACAAAATATTTTCACTGGGCCACCTGGGTCAAAGGGTGTTTTTCTCAAACCAGATGGTTGCATCAAGAAAATCACACTCTGTGGTGTGTAACAGAGCTCTCACCACAGACCTCTACACTCCAGCAGCAGTAATTCCTGAAGCTCTGTGGATCAGCCACTAGAGGGGGATTTAATTTTGCCAATGATTATACATGATTTTGAACCTCAGAGCACTGAGCTGGGATTTTACCTCCCAATAGATTCTGGTGCTTGAGACAGATAAAAGACTTATTTGACAGTGCAAGCAACTGACTTGAGGGTCTAGTCTCAGATTTTAAATGTTCTATACAGGTATAATACCAAGGCATCATCTGGTAACAACAACTGTTGGTATGCAAGAAAATACACACCATATTCATTAGGCTTCCTCTTCAGTGCCTTTAAAGGCAGAGGATAATCCTACCCAGGTAGATTTATGGGGTTATATCTTCATCTCCTTTGGAAGATTAAATGTCAAACACCTTGTAAAACCTAGCACACTCGCAAGCTTTTCTACACAGCTGCTGCCTTCACCTTTTGCATACAGGAAGCCAAGGAAGCATTTTTCTGCCACACTGCACTGACTCTTCTGTGTTTTGTGAACTAAAAAATCTCTACACTCTGCTGGGTATCCCAGGGCCCCAGCACCAAGGGCTCAGCAGCAATGACATGGGGAGCTTGGGAGCAAAGCAGCTGCCTGGGAAGAAAAGAGAGGAGGATCCATCCAGTGGACTCTTGTGGATCAGAGAGCAAGCGGGATCACCGGAACCTGAAAATGGTGGGAGGAGACAAACTCTCCTAGTGCAAAAGCTACAAAATGTATCTCCAGGTAAAGGCAGCTCCATCAGCATGCTGGGCACTCGTGTGGAAACTGGATGGTTTATGGAAAAATTTGGTTCTGTAATGTGTTCTGAGAGCATTATGTGAATTATTGTTCACATCACCAGGAGTCACTCTTTATCTTCTTTTCTGAATATGATCACTATCCCCGGTGCCACTTTTCATTTTGTAATGACTCTGCTTTTGTTTAAGACAAGGTGCAAGGAGGTATTATCTTATCATTATATTCATATTTTCATACAAAAAAGTTTTATCTTTGTAAGAAGCAGTTACAAAGAGAATATCGGATTTGAACAGAAATGTAGGTTCTTAATAACCAGCTACACAGGTGATGTATTATGTTAATTTAAATAAGGCTGTTTAAAAATACTTACTGTAATTCACAATTCAAATCTAGCAGTTATGTCTAACAGTTGCCTAGAGTTACATTTCATTGTATAAAGAAAAACTGTCTCCTTGCTTACCAGAAAGAACATCCGTTGCTGTAAACCTTTTCCAGACAACTTACTAAGACTGCCCAGTCTAATAAACTCCTGTGGGAAACAAATACAAAACAGAAATGCATAATAAGATATCATCATTTCTGCAGGAGATGCAAAGAGAAATATTACTACTTGGTCATACAAATCACTTGACTACCAGGCACCAAGACTTTTAATTTTATTAAGTACGTTAAAAATCTACTTTATAGGATAATTCCTTTCCATTTGTAACTGCCTTTAAGATAAACTCCTTTCATTCATTTTAAGAAAATTCAGCTAAACAAAATTTTCTTTACCTGACATTAACTCCTTCAGACAGCTCCCTCTTTCATCAGTTTTTAGTAAGTATTTTTCATAGCACAAATTACATAAAAACTAGCAATAAGTTGGCCTGTATGTTATTGGTTAGCCACTGGTAAACTTCTGTGGTGCATATGGCATACATTGCTCTTCACTGCAATGTAGAACCAGCTACACAACTCAACATCACCATTAGCAGCAGAAAAAGGACATTTGTCTGGCAATGTGAGTTCTCCCAGCACCATCCATGTCATGTAATACAGCACATCAATTCAGACCACAGTGTTTAAGAATGTTTAGGGATGGAAATAGAGGAAGAGTAGCCCATCTGAAACTTTCGAAATGCTGGATTTCCTGGGCTTGCTGTGAACTATGCAGGAGCTCACCCTTACACTTCTCTGAAACCCATGAAAATCCCATTTTCCAGTCACTCCCTCCAGAGAGACCACTGAAAGCTGTTGTTGGCCACCAGGGAATATTACCCATAATTAGCACTATATGGTAAGTGGTGTGGGAACACACAGAGCAGGAGCTGCAGGGCACTGCAGCCTGCAAGTACAACCAGCCAGGGGTGTTCTTGTGTCCAGTACAGGAACCAGCTCAGTGCCAGCAGAGATCCCACTCTGGGACAATGGGGAGAGCATGGGGTTACAGTGGCATTTGCCTCCCAGCCCTGCCTGTACCAGGGCAGGGACTTGAGTCAGAGCCAAAAGAGCAGCCAAAGGGCTGGAAACAGCAACATTCTGGGTATGTGCCAGAGCATGGTGGCCAATGCTTCTTGCCTTGGCAGGCAAACAACCTCTGCCCCCATCTGCCTTTTTCCTTGAACTTCCTAGGACAGGAAGACTGCTCAGACTTTAAATAGACCAGGGTAGCAGAAACACCCGATGACAGCATTTAATTTCATGTGATAGAGAGATGCACAGGCTGTGAAATGTCCCCAGGGACTTGCCAAGGATGTGAACAGTCTGTGGATCACTAGAAAGAAGCATGAGCTGTGGCAGCTGCTTGGAGACAGGGAGGAGGTAAAGTGAGGGAGTGGGAAACAGCCACAAATCCAGCAAAATGTGTGCTCAGCGCTGCCTTCCCAATGGCACATCAACTTCAAACCCCAGCAGTTCAGCTGCTGCAAGATCTGGTTTTGTGTATTACACACAAAAGTCAGGGGAGTGGGGAGAAAACTACTTCAGCAATAGACAACTCTCAAGTTTGCACTCTCAGATATGTGTGCCTAGGAAAATAAAAAAGGCTACAAATATTACACTGTGGCTCGTTTGTTCTGAAATAAGTATGATGAGTGGGAAAGAGATGTTGGCGTTCTTATAGTTCAATTAAAAGTGTTTACTTAAGGCAACACTGTCTGAAAAATTATTGCCTTCTGTTACACATAGACTAAATAGACTGCTCTTCCCTAGGGCCATGAGTTTCAAACCAAGGCATGGTGAAAGGGCTGAAGGTCCTCCAGCACAAATGCCTTACTTGCCTTTAATCTGTCAGGCTCTAGCATGAAGGTCTGGGAAAAGAAAATAAGGGCAGCATGAAATATGCAGCAGCTCAAGCTCTGAATGCTGGGATAAATACTGCATTTTTACTGCTTCTGTTGTAAAAAAGGTTTGGAATTGCTTAAAACTGTCCAAATCAATACAAAGGACAACTAACAAAAACAGTAAAAATGTAATAAAGAGCATTGCTTTCTCCTGCTTTAAAGGGTGCTGTTTTCTATGGTGTGCTGGGGTAGAGTTAATTTCTTCACCATGGCTGGTGTGGGGCTGTGTTATGGATTTGTGCTGAATGGAAGTAGCTGAACACAGAGTTGATAATACAGAGATGTTTTTGTGATTGCTGAGTGGTGCTTACACAGAGCCAAGGCCTTTTCTGCTTTTCACAGAGAAAAGGGCAAGGAAATTGGGGGTGCATGGGAGGTTGGGAGGAGACAGAGGCAGGACAGGTGACCCAACTGGGATATTCCAGACCATATACATCATGCTCAGGATATAAAGTGGAGGAAAGAAGGAGGAAGGGAGGAGATGTTTGGAGTGATAACATTTGTCTTCCCAAGTCAACGTTACATGTGATGGGGCCCTGCTCTCCTGGGGATGGCTGAACACCTGCCTGCCCACAGGGAGCAGTGACTTCATTCCTTGCTTGTGTGTCTGTGTGTTTTGTTTTTCCTATTAAATTGTCTTTATCTCAGCCCATGAGATTTGCTTTTACCCTTCTGACTCTCTCCTCGATCCTGCTGCTGGGGCAGCTGTGTGGGGCTTGGATGTTGGCTGGGGTTAAACCACTGCACAATGGTGTTACTCTTTTTATACCTGACAGGTTTTGGTGACAGAAAAAGGTTTGCATGAGGAAAGTCAGTTTCACAGATGCCCCTAATATACAGGTTTCTAAAACATACCTAATAATTTGAAATTATATCAAATCTTGATCACAGATCTGTTACTTACCCTTCCTGGGATCACCAGATTGTCCATGCCTATCAAGTCTTTTTTCAGTTCATGCAGCTTCTGGAAGTTCTCCATCTTTATCATATTGCCATGGAGCTGAGCCACCATTTCAGAAATCTCAGCCAAAGCAGCTAGATGGACAAATTCATAAAGTGCTTATTAAAAATTTATAAGAATGTTCAAAAAGAAATACAGCTTTTGTCTGCAGCACCCAGCTCATGAACCTTCTTTTGCTACTCTTCTCCTCTACAGCATAAAGCTACTCAGGCAGACTAAAACCCACACAAACTCTGGACATCATCTTATACAGCAAAGAGGGTGAAGTGTTGTAATGAAGAGACAGTCTGTTTCCTAAACCAAAAGTTTGCTCTTTTTTCGCCACAGGAACTTTTTAAATGGCAAACACAGTAGTCTTGGAGTTTGTCCTCAGTCCCATCAATGAGAACAACTAAAAGGCTGCACATCATTGAGTCACCTCATGGCTCTACTTCATTCTCTCCAAAGACACTACCAACTCTCTGTCTCATCATGTATGGGAGCACCAACCTTGAATGGGTGGGCAGTCTCTGAATGGGCCAAAGACACTGACTGACTTCAGTGCTAGAAAAGCAGTTACAGCCATTTGTGTTAAAAGAACCAGTCAAGTGAACAGTAACAGTGGTTCCATCTTCCTTCTTACATCATTGCTGAGTACACCATTCATCCACCTGCTAGTGGGAGACCTAGGCTCTCTGCTGGGATTCAATACATTGTTTTTGTTTTTGTTTTTGCTTCTTTTAGACTCTGACCTTTAAGAAAAATCTTCAAACAGCTTAGTAAGAGACTGATCCCAGAGTAATGGTGTCTCTAAGTCACACTGTCCTTCTCATATTCTCTTGTTTTCACCTGTGAAACCTATGTTCATATCCACTTCAAAAGTGCAGCAGGAATCAGACTGCTGCACTCCCTGGGGAGGTGAGAATGGACACTTCATCCTCATCCTCCAGCCTTGGCTGAAAGAAATGCAGGCACTACTCTCTGCCTTCCTTGAGATCATTCAGGCAGTAGCCACATTTGGGCAAACATCTGTGTCACACAACACTTCACTGTCACAGGCCTCTGTGGCATTTCCTATTGCCACAGGTCAGGTTACCCCTGCATTTTGTGCACTGCCTGCCATGGGTCTCCTTGCACAGTCTGAGGAGACTCAGCCAGCTCACACCTTATGGCTGGGAACAGCCATGCTGGGCTCTGCTCCTGCCCAAGTTCTTCCATGGATCTGCACCAATGCTGTACAGGTAACAGAATTAGCCTCAAACAGACACTGCTCACAACAGGGGTAAGGAGGAAGGAATACAAATCATCAGAACAAAATGGCAGGCAGTGAGTTCAGGCTATAGGAGGGCAATTTCTTAATGTTTGAAAAAAAAAACCCAACCCAAAACAAAACAAGCTCATCCTGGCTGAGCTCCTGAAACAAAACATGGAAATGGTAATAGAATGAACTGTATGTCTTGACAAGAAGACAAATAACACTTAAAGACATAATAACAGCAACCCTACTGGGTCAGAGAAAGGGTTTACCTGGGCCAGTATTTTGTGTTATTAGTGGATCTCTAGGGAAAACTAGGAACAAGACAAGCACATATGGTATGTTCCCTGTGCTCTCCCCCAACCTCCCAAATGTTTTCAGTTCAAGAGACTTCCTGAACCTCTTGTCATTTCTGTGTGTTTAATAACCCCCAGCAGAATTCTCTTCCAAGTACCTGCCCAGACTGTGGCATAATATGTATAGAAGAGCATCCATAATCCTACTGTTTCTGGTGTTCTGAGTGTTGGATTTTGCAACTCAATCCTTTTTCGATGTAGGCTTAATTTTTTTTTTTCTGTCCATTCACAGACCTCTAATGGATTTGGATGCCATTCCCCAGCTCCAGGAACTGGTGTCTTTTCTCTTACTTACCTCTTGAATCCCTGAAGTCTATGTGGCTTGGAGGATAGTGCTTGCAAAGCCTCTCCATTATCTGCTTGTAGTGCATAAGCCTGTGTAAAGGCCTGAGAAGGAAAGTATTGAGAGGCAAGTAGCAGACTTTCTGCAGTTCAAAATCTCTGCAAAAGTTCTCCAGCTTGCGAGAGTTCTTGATGCCGTTCTCCAGCTCCAGCAAAATCTCATTGTGCTTCCTCAGGTGAACTGTCAGTTGCTTATGTGCACAAAAGAAAAGAGGATGCTCTTAACAATCACTGTGAGACGTGACTCAGCCCAAACCTAATCTAATAAAACATCCAACTAGCACAGCAGTGGGGATTTTGCAAACAAAACCACTGCACAGCACAATGGCTCTGACATTTAGTTGCAAAGGAGAAATGGCATTACTCATTTGAAGCAGACACCCCCACCCCTCCTGCATTCCCTGGAAAACAAAAGTACATGAGTCAACAAAACTACCAGTGAGAAATCCAAAGGCAAGAAGATTACATGAACATAGCTCATGCAAGTAGGTGCAACAGGGAGACAGCAAAAAAAATGTGAATGGGATTTTCTAAAAGGGTGAAGGGACTTAGATGCCCCAGTTCCCTTAGGTTCCCTTTTGGAGAACTGAGATGCAGGCAGAAGGATTTCTAGCTTCTGCTCCCCTCTTATTACTGAAAAGTTGCATCCCTTGGGAATCTTAACAAACACAAAAATAGAGGCGTTGTCCAGCACAAAAGGGTATGCTATGAGTTCTTCATCCTTGGACTACTCTTTTCCTTAGTGCAGTCTCTAAAATAAACCCACTGGCAGCAGGGGAGCTGTACACCGGCAATGAATGAGGTTTGCATGAAATACATAACTTCATTTAGGTCTCAGGATGACAGATATTCACAAGTCCCCTTTTAAACAATTCAGCAGTACTTGTTTTTTGACAATTAACACAGGGAATTGATTGTGTTTTGCAAAAGGTGAACTGGTCCTTCAGGAGGTACTGAGCAGCCAACTAAAGTTTTCCAGTTTACAGCGGAATATTAAGCAGCAGCAAAAACAAACTGAATGCATAAATTGAATGGACTTGAGAAGACATTCTGGCTTATTTTGAAGTTTGTGCTTTTTGACACGTTTCCAGTCAGCTCTCTCTCCTGTGATTTGTGACATGTTTACCAGAAACATACCTTCCCTAGAGCCAGGATGCCTCCTCCATACATTGCATACTCATTTTAGAAGTCTGTAACTCAGGAAAAGACAAAGCAGACCCTCCAGACTGCTACAGAGGCTGCCCATTAATTACTTGCTCTTAATTTCTTTCCTATGTTAATTAAACACGGAGTGTTTGCAGTCAGTTTGCAGATCTTTGAACAGGTCTCATGATAAATAAATAGAGTTTTAACTAACTTTATTGTTTCCTGTGCGGTTCTTCTAAGTTAAACTGGCTTTTGCCTCTTTCCTCCACATATCAGCTGATCAGTGGTGGTGGATCTCAAAGCAAATGAAGTAAAACCCTCTAATGGGAAAGGGAAAATGGGAAAGGTGAAAGCACAGTGACAAGTCTAAGTTAGAGTGAGGACTGTACACTGCCTTTAGACTAGTGCCACAGAAACACCTGCAAAGAGTGAAGGACAGGCAATTTAATGTTGCAAGGTACCAAGAGCAGATGCAAAGCTCTCCAGTATTCTAAAAACTGTTTGTGAAGAGGTGCATACTTCTTGAGAGCAGAGATAGAGTTAGAAGAGTCCCCTCTATGTTTCTCCCAGTGCATCTAAATTACATCTTGAGGGAAATCAGCAGTTCCTGGCTAAGTACACTGCAGAGAGAGTGAGGCTGCCTTATTGGTGCCAAGGCTGTCTGTGTTGGGAATGGTGAATCGAGATTTCTGTGTTCCCTTTTGCTGCTCTGCTGTACCACGAAGTTTCTCTCCGTCCTTCTGAAATATAAACTGAGCACTAACGAACATCTCAGGAGAGCTGTAATGATTAAACTGCCCTTTTCCCCAGCCAAGGACTCAAGGCTGCTCCATTTACTAACTGCAGAATGCCCAAGTGGCAATTGCCAAGGAAAGATTTATCAGAGAGTTTCAAAATCACTTTGAGATCCACATGCTGAAGGTGAAGTGCCATGTTTTGCCCCACATCCAGGTTATTGTAAGGTGAGCTCACATCCAGACTGTACAAGTCCATAGGGTTTTCACAGGCTCTCATGCCTGCATTCCATGCTGTTTTCTCAGTAACACAGAGCATCAAAAATACTGCTCTGGCCAGAGTAAGAACAGTTGCAAAGTCTGCTGAACATTACACCTAGATTTGTAGTTCATACATGTATTTTCATTTCTAGTTTTAAAGGGATCAGAGGCAATTATTCTCATGATTCAAAAACATTTCACCTAAGTTGGCACTATAGTGTACAAATACAACTTTGCCAAGTCAAATCAATATCCAGTTTATGATCACTAATCCTGCAATATCTTAACATATGGAAAAGTAGACACAACCAGCATTTGAACAGTCTCTTCAGCCATACAAATTCTAATGCTTTGCCTTCTTATTTGAAAGAAAAAAGAACTGGAAATATTCCTGAACTTTTGTGTTTTCCATGTTTTGGAGAGTGCAGGAAAGGGGATGGACAATTTAAAATCAGCTTGCAATTCTGAAATCTCAGGGCTCACCAAACTACTACTGCTACTTCATCAAATGAAGCTTTCCTAGCATAAGCCTTGATTACAATTGGCAGAAACCAGCACAAGAGGCAACACCATATGAAAATGAAAAGCATGCTAATGTTAATCTGTGTCAAAGCTTAATAGTTATAGGATCATTCCTACCTTCATACTCTGAATGTTCTTTAGCATAACATCTCCGATTCTTTGGTAATCTCCTTTAATGTGAGCATTAGAGCGGCCTTCCCTGTCAGCAACAGAAATGCCACACACTTCAGTCACGCAATAAAACTGCATAATCACTTACAAGCACAGAAAGGAACTCCACAGCTCATTTCTTTTAAAATCCTGACCCCCATGCTTCTTTGGAAGATTCAGAGGAATCTTCCTGCCAGACGTGTAATTCCCAAGTATGGTACACCCTTCACCCAGCCTGGCTTTCACTCCTAACAACAGAGAGGGCAGGCACTTAACAGAAGGATTAGGCTTTTAAAGAAAATTGCTAACACTTTGAACACACCAGAGAAGGCTGGAAATGGTTTGGGGAAAAAGAAGACATCAAAATCCCATGAGAATATGTGATCTTAGAGCAGAAGGTTAATTATGTTCAGATACAATGACTGAATCCCAGAACAAGACCTGGGGGTTGTTCTTCCTCTGAAAAGCTTTCTGCTTGTGTAAGGGACATACTGGTAGGAATTTTTGTTCAGTATGTGAATTGAGGTATTACAAATGCAAACTGCACCCTCCCACCCAGCCAGCTGCACTGCACTTGGGTGAGTGCACCACTGAGGAGAAACCCAGATAAAAAAGATATTCCTGTATCTAAATCCATGTGCAAGACAGGCAAGGATACCACACTCTGAGTGAAACCAAACTCAGGTTTTTTGAAAACACAGGAGGAAAAATCATGACTATAAGAACCTAACTGTTACCAATCTGTTCCAACCAAGCTATGCTTTCAGAAGAAAATCACTAGGAGTATGTGGCAAGAAGCAGTGTCCCCCTCCCTTTTCCAGCTTCTAAGACTGCATCCAAGTTTCCCACAGCATGGCTTTTTATGTGCAGTCCTCAATTTAGTTCAGCTCCCACATCTGAATATCAGGAGCTAGATCCAGTCCTGGTGTGAGCAACTGCAATTCAGCCAAAGAAATGCACTACCTTGAAAAAGGACAGAAATATAATCAAGCCCTAAGGGAACCCAAGGATAACATGGCCTCTGGTTTGTGTTAATGCTAAATGGATATATTGTTTTTCATCCACTGGCAGTAGTTCACACTTTCAAGATAATTTTGTGTGCAGTGAAGGAATAAGTGGACAACCAGATCACAAAACTCTGCACTCCTTAGTACTGGCAATTTAACCAGAGGTCTCACCTTCACTGAATCATAGAGGATGCAGCTGTTGTTAGAAATACACCTTTGCTGGCAAGACACACGGAATTTTTTTTATTAAGCAAAATCCATATTATTACATGAATAGACTCATATTCAGACATATATGTTGTTTTGTAAAGTTAACCATGGTTATGTTCATTTTGGATAATTTCTCTGCATGCTTTTCTAACTGGGCAATGTGGAGGGCACCTTATAAGTACTGCACAGCAACAGCTCCTATTTTATCTTTCAACAGACAAAGAGACTCCATTGATAAACAAGGGATTACTCCCTGTTCATCTGAACAACATCCAGTTTCATAGGCTGTCTTTAATAATTTTCTTTTGTGTTAACTCTCCCAGGCACTCACATGCCTATTTAGGCAAGGAAAAACAGTTCTCAATATGATTTTTTAATTTTTTTGTTTTCTGATCACAAAGGTTGC
Organism: Climacteris rufus; assembly: GCA_013398175.1. Lineage (NCBI taxonomy): Eukaryota > Metazoa > Chordata > Aves > Passeriformes > Climacteridae > Climacteris > Climacteris rufus. The sequence continues at coordinate 243,764 of VZRZ01006017.1, read as the reverse complement.
ACTGGGGTAGGAAGTTGGGTTGTGTCAGTGATAAGTTCAATTACCACTGCTGTTTTGCAAAAACACTACATAATATAAATACTGCCATAGTGAAATCTTGCTCAAGAAATGGTCTAAACTGAACAGAACAGCAGAGATATGTATGGCCATTACAAGATTAAAGTCTTCACATTACCTCAGCACAAAAGTACAATTTCTGTCTCTAGGAAGCCTCTGTCTGTCAAATCATCTCCACTCTATGCTGTTCCTTGATTTTCCCTTTCCCCATGTCCTACCCATCCAGCAACTCTCCCCACTGAGATTTCCCCTGACAGGTTGTAAATAAAACTTTACAGCCACTAAAGCTCTGCTCCAAGTGGTGCATATCAAAGTGCCCCTGACTGAAAACCACAAACATTTGAAGTGCAAGGCAGTAGCACCACACTGCAGGAAGCAAGGGAAAGCCACCCTCCACCCGTGGAGCCAGCATGCAGCATTCCCTCCCAAACAGTTCCTGCAGTGCCTCTACACACAAGCTCAGAAATGTTAAAGCCAGCTGAATTTGTGCTGCTGCCAGCAATGGCATGGTATTTGGCAATTATCTTTATAAGAATTCTTGCTTTATGTGTTATTCTCCCACTCTCTGGCACTGCCTGGATCCTTTTCCCTGTCTCTACATTTGATTTAATCTAATGGACTTCAGTAGTTTTGTACCTTTCTGAGTACAAAATATATAGTTATCAATTTACTGCCAAGATAAATATTAAGTACATCATTACAGAATGCTTTTTCTAAATCAACATTGCTTTTCTGTTCTGAACAGTACAATACAGATTGGCTAGAATACACATTGCAAATTTCTTATCTTCTAGTTAGCTACTCAGAAGCCGAGTCCAGGCCTACCGAAGTCACAGTGACTTCCAAGAGCTTCCAACAGTTAATATTTAGTGTGGTTATTCATGGAACAGTCAGGTCCTTATTTCCTAAAAGTTGATTCCCTTGCCCCATCCAGCATCTCACCCCATCAGTCACAGGCAAAGCATCAGGAACAGCTCCCCTTCAGTGGCCTCAGCCATAGACTTTTGGGGCTTGCAAAATTTACTCTGCATCTTGGCAGAGTGACAAAGGCAGAGAGAAGGGGCTTCCCCAAAAGCAACAGCCTCTCTCCATCTGTTGGCTGAACAGTGAGGAGCTGAATGGTAGCAGAGCCCTCAGCCCAGGCCAACAGAGATAACCTGGGCTGCACATAGATGTGCACTGCTGGAAGAAATAAAGCTAGGGTTTTCTTAGGAGAAAATGCAGAAATGGCATGGCTATGTATTGCTCCTTCTTCTTGATTTAGTTATTTCTTTCCATGCAAGTGTTACCCCTTGCAACAGAGATGATTATCTCACTGGGGCTGGTGCACAGGCATGTAGGCTGTGATGTGGAGCAGAGAGGCAGGGGAAGCTGAAGATGGGCACAGGGGAACATGACAGCTTCACATCTGCTTCCTAAACCCCAACCTCCACTCCACCCCAGCTCCATGCTAACAGCCCACAGCAAACCCCATGCTACTCTGCCGTTTTCCCTGGCTCCTCAACGTGCAAATCCCAAGAAAACAAGAAGAAACACCCAGAAAAGTGCACCCAAATACACACAATATAAAAACAAAAACCAAACACACAGCATAAGAGATGATGTCTTCCTGCTGGAACAGCCCAAAGCATGGGAGCAGAAAAGAGTTCTCCCTGCAGTGTGTATTTTGAATAACAACACTCAGCTTGCTGAGAGGGAAGAAGCTGCTCATTTGTTGTGCATCAGTGGTTAAATTGTTCTTCTTACTCCTTGTTTTCACGGGTCACTGTTTGAACATGGCATATATCCTTCAGTGACAAGGGACAAAGCTCAGGGCCTAGGGTGTCACAGCTTTTCATCAGGAGCTGATTTATGATGATCAGTTTCATAGAAGATGTAGTAGCTGCTTTCCCCACACGTCATGTGCCCTTACTCCACTGACATTGTGGGGGAAGGTCTAAAGCCACTGAAAATCATCCTGAAAAGTGAGGATATTATTGCATAATAAGGTTATTTCCCATTTTTATCCAAGTAGTCCCTTCCTTCTTACAGCAATGCAAGTAATACGATAGCAAGAAAAGAGGAGACTGTCTTTTATACCTCGTAAAAAACTCAGACACTACCTTATATATATTACTACAAACAGCCACCAGCTTAACTCACAGGGATTACACAAGAACTATGACAGACTTTTGAAATACATGAAGTTCTTAGTGTATATAATAGAAAAAATAATGGAAAGAAAACTCAGGTCAGCCCATGTCCTCAATCATCCGTGAATGGTAGAAGAAGGAACAGAAATTTGATGGGGATGATAGAAAGGCAAAAAAGAAGAGAAAGATATCTCAACAAAGATTGTTTTATTCTGAGGTAATCATAAAAGTCTTTGATTGCAGCCCTTGAATTGCAGCCAAAATAATAATAAATCAATTGTAACAAATTATGTTTACAGTCTGTGACCTTCTGTTACATGCTTAGGAACTCCCTCCTGAATATGATAGCAGGTCTTTGCTCTTAGACACTTACAAATTTTCATGCCTTTATTATTCACCAAAGTTCAAATATTAAAAAATACCTTCAACATTCCCCATGATGACTGCCTTTTAAATGAGAGGAATATTTTGTAATTGGAAAAGAAGAGTCGATAAAAGTAAACACCCCCCTCCTTGCTCACACCCTGCTATTACACAGTGCTCTTACTGCCCTGCCTGTTCCAGCCAGCACTGCAGCTGTACTTTCAGCAGTAAGTGGTGCATGGCACACTGCTCAGAGCCTAAGAAATGCACTGCTGACACCATCAGAGCTTTCCAGAATCATACCAAGCCTTTGGAGAGTGTGCATACATTTAAAGACTTTGGGATGGCTATCCCTGTTGTGGGAGAAACCCAATCTACAGCAAACATTCATGCTTTTAAATGGTAAGGGATCAGAGCAAGTAACATCACTGCGTGAAAAAGCACTGTAAAAGAAACAGCATTTCATATTTTGTTGTGAAACAGCCCCAGAGCTGATCATGGGCATATCCTGCCAGGAGAGTCCCACAGATGAATGCAACACAGCTCTAGCTGTGAGTAATAGATCCTGGATTAGCTATTTCTTCCCCATGAGTTCAAATTAATTTGGGCGTAGCACAGCTCCAATCCCCAGAAGTACCCAAAAGTGACTTCAGCAATGAAAACTATCCTCTCAAAATCAAGCCCAGCGTGCTGGCACCAAGCCCCTCTTAATGTCTTGGTCTCAGGAGTCTGTACAGCATAACTCAGAGGTTTGTGCTACAACACACCCCTCATTTCTGCACACAGGACAAAGACACTTTTGAATCAGTCCTCCTCATGCCTCCTCACCAGACATGCAGAACCAGCCAAACAGTCACACTCTGCTTTTGAGAGGGCAGATAAAGACTGCTGCCTGGCTTATATAAAGGCTGCTCTTTCTGAGTGCAAGTATTTCTTCTCAAACAAAAAATGGTTAATAAACCAACCCTTAGCTCATCTTCCTACACCTCCCTGAGTGCTTTTTTATTACAGGTTTTCAAACTTGCTTCCATGAATCCTGATTGAGCCTTCTCCTTTCATATGCTAAGATCTGAGAGCCCTTTTTTTTTGCAAATTACCAGCCACACAGTCCCATCTGGTAACACTGAGTAGCAGCTTTCCTCTGAAGATCTGGGTGTCAAACTACTGGCTTCCCTGGCAGAAGATGAGTCTGCCTGCACTTCTGGGAAGCACTTTTTCTGCCTAGCACATGGATAATGCCCAAAACACAGATTTGTACTACCAGATGAGGGGCAGAAATAGCTATCCTGGCTTGCCCCAGCATTGTTCTCTACAGTGCTCAGTGGTCAACCCAAGGGGAAGACTAAGGGTTCTCCATTTGCCACTTTCTGTCAGCATTTAGAAAAATCAGTGTGGAAACTTGTAATACATTTAAAGGGGTGTGGAAAGATGAGCTCAATTTTTTTGGAAGGAAAATGTTGCTTGTCACCCAAATGAATAGCTTATTAAACAGCTGAGATAAAAGAAGGAGAAGAACCTGACTTCTCATCTGGCCAGATGTTGATAAAGTATGTAATGCTCTGCCTGCACTGACCACACCTCTTCCTCCTTGCCATAAAATCTCCCAGTCTCTGGGAAACAGGAGTCAGCTTTAAGTCACTGAGATATGCCTCCCAAATTTTCTCCCAGCAAAAAGGGTTGGGAATTCCTGACCTTGCACCCAAAACCTTGCTGAGGAGCAATCTGTATGAGTCCTGGAAGGCAGGACCAGGACCTGGATGCCCAGGTGCCAGATGCAGATCTTCTGGCACTTTTCACAGGACAGCCTGACCTGTGCTGTTCCCTCTCCCATCTGAGGCAGCTTTCTGCTCTTTTCCTCTTCCCTTCCTGTGTGAGAGTGCAAAGCACCCTGCCTGCCTGCATCCACCAAAGGTCATCCTTCCTCTCCTCAAACCACACGGCCTCTAGTGGGGTATTTCACTTGTTCCCAGGAACATGGCCAGTCTCCAGAGCTCAGCACAGTTGAAGCAACTGAAGAAATCCATGGGCTGCTTTACTGGCCCTGCATCAGCATGGGCAGGGCAGAAATTGTGGGCCAGAGCATGGTGTCACTGCTCTTAGCATGCTGTGCAATAAAACCATCAGGAATCTGCTCTGAGAGCCCGTCAGAAAGAAACTTTGGTGAGAAAAATACATTAACTTTCTATGTTCCACAGTTGGCTACTGGTGTCAGTATCACTCTATGTCTTATTAAAAAAGTTATCACTAGGCACTGGACACTGAGATGTGCTGCTCTTAGGAAATGCAGTACTAAGGAGAAAAATGGGTGAACTGTGTAATCAGACCTGCCAGAATCTATAACCAGGTCAAAAGGATATTGGCCCTTAACATGTTCTGTAGTAAACAGCCTGCCCCTGACTGCAGATTCAAACACTTCAGAAGCCATCAAGCAAGCCAAAATTGCTTTTAATAATGTACACAACTTGAGATTCTTCCAGCCGAATAATGAAAGTCTATAGATGTTTCAACAAATTAAAAGCACAGAGCCATCTAAAATTGTAATGCACAATCCCCTGATCCTTGCTCTCCTCACAGCTCTTTTACATCAGATTCAATGTGATCCGAGGCCTAAGAGAGCAGGGAGTGGCCTCCTGTAACATCTTCCAACACGCAGCATGAAGGTTTGAAACAAACTCCAGACAACCACATTGATATCTGTGTAGAGCAAGCAGGCTGAATTGTGCTTTAAGCTGGTAAAACCCAGCATGCTACTCTCTAGGGGAACTCAGATGACTGATTGCAGAAGGCTCTTTCTCTCAGACAAGCTCCCACAGCACGTGTGGGTAGCTAGGGGTTTGATGAAGTCCACAGCCCTTTCAGTCAAAGGCCCTTTTTTTGTAGGACACATCACCCTCTGGCAAACACAGACCATGCTCACGTCTCAGGACAAGCATCCCACCTTCCTCCCCCCATCCACCTGCCTGGAAATTGAAGAGCTGACATGGAAGAGTCAGATTGAAACGAGCTGGCTTGAATCCTGCCCACACCTGCCTGGAGCTGTGCCACTGCCTCAGCCAGGCCCATGAGGAGCTGGGCAGCTGGGAATGACCTGCCCTGAGGTCAGGAACACACAGGGCCCATTGCCTTAAAACCACCTGGGGCCAAAGACAGAGGTACCATTGTGGCAGAAGGGACATTGAGCTAAGTGACCTTGACCATGCTGCTGAAGAAATTCCCTTCCACATTGCCACTAGCTTCTCCTACGTGCTGAGGGGCTGTTTAATTTTGTCGCTCACTGTTTAATTAAACAGTAATCTCTGTAGGGTAGAGTTTATTGCTTGTGGCTTATTTCAGCATCTGTGGCATTATATTGAAACATCAACACTTCCAAAATAATACCTGTCAGCAAGTCTGCCTCCCTTCCCTAAGGCACGTATTCAAATCTTCCAGAACTTTACCAACAATCACTGTCTACAGCAGGGGTATTACATTAGGAGCATCCAGGCTGTTGGTTGCAAACTGAATGCACACCATGGGCAGGAATGTGACTGTTTTTCTGTCTGGTGAATCAGAGCAGCTGACAGAATTCCCAGTGGGTTTATGCTAACTGTGGAAGGACATGCAATAGCTGAGCTGACAAAGTCAGAACGAGGTGCCCAGATGGGATAAAGTTACCTCAGCAGAATATATTTGAACAGATTTGGATTGCAAAGTAATTTCATAGCAGATCAGCATGTTAAATCACAGGGCAAGTGCAGTTTAAATATGATATTAGAAGCTTTAAACTGAGGTTTACTGCCCTGTGAAACCATAGGCTTAGGATCCAAGGAAAAGCTGGAAAACAAAAGGTTTACTCAATTCTAAAAGCAGCTAACTGAAAAGGAGAAACAAAGTAAAACCATGGAAAGTCTAAAAGCCAAATTATTATTTCTTTCTTTTAACATAAATGGCCCTTCCCTCCATTTACTACAATGTAATCTTTTCACAGCAGGCTGGTATTGCAGCGTCATCCAATTTTTGAAAAACATCACTCCTGAACAGGAGGTTGGCATCTACCTGTAATGCCACCAGCAACCAGAAGGATATAGGGGGTATCTCTATTTCAACATGTGCCCCAGAAGTCAGCACCCAGCAAGATTAGACTGGTCTGATAGCGAGCAGAACTTGGCCCTTACTAACTGTATACATTTTCCTTTTCTTTCCACATATGCTTAACCCAAACTAGTTAGAGATTAAATCCAACAACTGTTGATCTTACACCATTGCTGGAGAAACAATCAGTATTTTTTAACATCTGAAAGAGTACCTGCAATAAATGCTCCCTAGTACAATGCAATTAATACCAGTAGCAGCCCAAAGAAAAAAAAAAGATACAGGCAGGGTGGCTGTGCAGAACATGCCTTAGGAGTAACTATATCAGTTATACATAAATATATATACAAACTATATTTATATATAAGTAACTATATTAGGAGTAATAAGTCACCCTCCAAAGTCCTGGGTGAAGATGTCAGCTCTAAGAGGCAGTAGCACATTCACCTCTTCCCAGAAAATACCTGCTAATTCTGGAACTGTGCAGAGTGGGTTTGGGTAGCACTAGTCTGTGAAGTGCTGTGCCTTCATTCCATGATCTGACTTACCACATCAGTAGAGCTAAGCTCACACACTCTGAGGCTGTGTTTTGCTTTTGTTTTGAGTCATTAGTTAAAGAGGCACCCATCTTAATTAAACTGATTAGCACCCATCAGTTCTGCCTGCTCTGCTTCCATGTGATTTTCATTGTCACTTTTTTAACTGAGAAGGAAAAGCTCAGCTCCCTGAACCAAAGATAAGTTACAAAAAAATGCCTACACAGAGCAAGACAATCTAGTCCAGACAGCTCTATCAGAGCAAGCAGAAGGCTTCTGCTTGTGCTGCTGCCTCTGCTCAGATTTCACTGGTCAAATGAACTGAGTTAAGAGCCTTGCCAGGGAAGAATTACTCACTTCATAGCTATTTTGTGAAAATGTCATGTTTTACTGTCACTATTATGCTAAGAATAGAAAATTTTCAAGGCCAGTGTTCTCTTCCAACACTCTGCCAATTTGTGGTGTGCACTGTAGACCCTGAGAATGTCCCAGATGTGGTGCTGCAGAATGAGAACCTGGTCTGTGAAATCCTCCTGGCCTGTATCTATTTTGACAGAAACAGAACCTGGTCCTTTGCCTCTCCCTCTTTATTACTGATAAGCCTTGCTTGCAGCATGTTCTTCAAGAGAGCTGCCATGTAGAAACACTGACATTTGGCAAGAGAAAGCTTCATCCAGAATTATGATCTCATTTGCATATGTCTGTAGCAGAGATATCTGAACAACAGAGTTTGTCGAGTAAACACGAACAAAGCATGATTCAATAAACCCAGTCTGCTAATAACCAACATCTGCCACTTTCACCAATTAAGCACTACAGTACATCACAAAGACTTAGCAAAAAGGGAATGCAAAAATGCTAAACTGCATGAAATAATACAGCTAAATAACCATCAACAATCTTACCACAGAGCAAGTCTCTGCTCAATTTCCTTGAGGAAGCCAGTGTGAAATTTGTGCAAAGGTTCGAAGCTAGAGAAAATTAGATTTTTCAGTGTTTCAGGCATGCAATCCTCTTTACTCACGGCACTCTGAAACCACTGCAAAGAAAAAAAAAGCAAAATTATTGGTGGGTGGAATGCAGCAGGTATGATAATTTGCCATCTTTATGTACATAACCCAAATACACCTACCAGCTAATCCAGCAAGGATCTTGTTTAGCAGGTACTAGGAATGGAACCCGGGCTACTCCTGACACTCCTGTGTGCTGAACTGGTGCTCTTATTAATGGCCAGGCCCTTCCCCTTTGCCATCACTGATCAAATTTTGAAAATTCTTCTCAAACCCAAACTTGCTAGTCAATGCAAACTGAATTTGCAAATGCTGGAGGTGCAAGAGAAAGAGCACTGCAATACTTGCAACACTTGCAAACAATCCAGTAAAAGTAAAAAAAAAAATATATGCTCTGCATTTTCTTTTGCTGAGTTCTGTCTGAAATGCCTTTGACAGGAGCTGGTTCAGTACGCACCCATGCCCATGTTGCTGTGTGCAGATAGACAACATCACTTTGCAAAATGAACAAGTGGAAGACACTACTGTCAGAAAACAGGAGGGGCAGTGCCAGACAGTGTAAAGACTGAAACAGGCTCCTGCTCACTGTTGCTCCATATTCTCTTAATTTCACCCTAATAGACTATGGGTGACATAAAACCATAGGACTAGGCAGCTTGCCAAGATAGCAATGCCTATTATCTTCAACATGGTAACAGTACTCCCTCCTCAGTGCCCTGAGGGGTTCCAGCTATCTGTGGTTGACTTCCAGCAGTGCCTAGAAGGCTGTTTGGACCATAGAAGGCTCTTACAGCAGTCTTGCTTGACACTGCATCAGCTGGAGCTGAGCCAGACCTGGGATAAAGAGATATCTCTCCCAAGCTTCCCTCTCCCCTGCTTTATCTCAGCACTGAGCAGAGCTGAAGTTGGAGCACATCTACCAAATCTCAAAATTCATGAACAACGCTTGTTTCTTTTCCAATTAGGTTGGCTACTTGCTCACTCTCAGTTTCCTCCTGGGCCAGTCATTTGTGGAGCAGAGCTGATACAACTGTATGCTAATTCATCAGGCCCACCCCTCTCGGTGATCCAGCTAATTCAAATTTGTCTACCACGAGAATGAAGGACGGGGTGGGAAATGGGGTTTAGCTCTGAAGAGCTAAACCTTTCTGTTTCTGCAGCCATTGGGTGAAACCTTAGAGGAAAACAGCATATTTGCTGTTGAGACTGCAGCAATGACCACCATCCCACAAAACCTTGCCTCTTCCCTCAGCAGGCTGGCTTCCCAGAAAGTCAGGGAAAGTAGCAGTGGGGCCACAGCCACCTTGCTGCCTGTAAAAATCATGTTATATTGGCTAGTTTTAAGATGGGGTCAGATTAACTGCACCTGTCACATAGGCTCCTGGAACAGACAAGAAGCTGAGGACAAAGTGTGTCTCTGGTTCCCAGTTGGTCCCAACACTCTCCCGTGCAGCACACCACAACACTCAACAGAGGAGTGGGCACCTCACTGCATGAATAAAGAGCTGAGAGGTCTGGAGCTGACCAAAATGCCACAAAGGGGTTTGGATCCAGTGCCATTTCAAAGAAAACGCTTATTTCAGACCAAATCATGCACACATTATTCTTGGAAGTGAAACAAGACTGTTGCTGTGTGTGCAAAGGTGGCAGGTATTTGCCTTGGTCATTTTAACAATCACTCTCTGATCAGATGCTACAGATGAACGACTCATTTAACACACAGTTTCACTTACTGAAAAATCAGAATCATTCAAATAGGTACTCCCATATTTCATGTTAAATGGAGGGCATTTAATACAGTAGAAAACCTTTATATATGCCCCTAAGGAGCTACTTCAGTTTTAAGAGAAGTCATTGAAAACCCACAGGCATTTTTAGTAATTATAACCACAAAGCATGAGAGCAAGAAAATATAACTGAACTGTGTCCCAAGTTCCTCGACCTGATATAGTTTCTTAGTGCATGTTACTAACCACAGTGCAAACCTCTACTCTCTGTTTTTTGTGTTATTTCCTCCCCAGAGGAGTACTCCTGTGCACTGCAAAGAATACCTACAGTGCAGAATATAAAAGTAGCATGGAACAGCTAAGATGTTAAATGGAGCAGAAGAAATGCCACCGCTGACTAGGCCTTCACGTGTTTCGTGAGTAACGCTCACGTAAACATACCGATGTGATGACTTCAAGGTCCTTCAGGTATGTTCGCTCCGTAGTCGCCACTTCTTTAGCAATGAAGTAAGCTTTCTCAGTTGGGAACCTCTGTAAATTGCAAACACATTAGGTTTTCCTCTGCTTTTATGGAGAAAAAACTGTAGATAATAAATCACGAAGAGAGTTACAAACCAGTGACCCTTGCTTGTGGCTACTGTGACTCATGCTTGAATGTTCCTAAGCCCTGAAGCCCTAAAAACAACCCTTCCTTGCAAACACAAGAGAACAAGTGCTTTCTGTGGGTTTTTGAGAGACTTATTTTTCTGCCAAGGCAATTTCTACAGCTTCGGGGTGCTGATGCTCCTTTCAGTTTATTCCTGGAGCAGGACACGTTATGAAGTTCATGAAGAAATCCTTTGCAGGTTAGATGACCATTTGAATCAAATGTCAAATTTGACAAAAGGACAAAAATTTATCTCTGATTATTGTAAGTTTGATCATCAGGATGATAATCCACAGTAAAACTACTTTCAAAAAAATTCGTACCCATAAGATTTTCCCAGTGTGGCTGCACAACCTAACAGTGGGAGAGGTGAAGGATTTTAGAGTAACCTACAGACTTGAAATGTCTTAATTCTGAAGAGCTAAAGGAACCCAGCTGATCTTCCTCTGTGTTGCTCTGGAAGCAAAAATGAAGAAAAAAACATCCATACATATTTTTTTTTCCTTTGTTTCCTCCCTGAAGACAAATGATGCAGTGGGTACATTATGAATGACCTGCAAGAGGAGACTGTGTGGGCATTTCCCAGTCAGGAAACCATCACAGGAACCATCAGGAACCATGACAACCCCACAGGAACCATCACCAGCTGGTATACACAGCAGTCGGTGGCGGCTGTATCTTGGATTGGCACAGAGAGTCCTGACTCTATTAACTGATTCTTGGCTTTTCTTCTTCTCAAACTTCTTTCACATATTTTGCTAACCATGCACAGTGGGAAAAGAGATCCTCCTTACACAAACTCCCACCTTCCAGCAAAGCCACTGGAGTTCCTTTCTTCCTCCTGAGCTGCTCCAAGCTGAGGAGAAAAAACAGGCCACAGAAGGACAAAAGCAAGCCCCTCTCGCCCAGCAGCACGGGAGGGGTGAGCCAGCAGGCACCCAGAACACCCAGGCTTAGACAAACACTTTATCATCAGAAAGCAGCTTTGGATGCAATACTTCCTTATGGTTTTGTTGCAATGATGGGTCTGAGCCAAGCACTCCCAGCTGAACTGTAGGCTGTGGCTCAAAAAGAGCATTTTCTAGTCCCACAGCCAGATGCTCCCAGTGGTGCTCCTGGCAGAGACAGACTGGAGAGCCTGGGCTGGACACTCCCACAACAGGCTCAACACTGTTCCTTTTCTTTCTGTCACCTGGAAATTTCCTCTCCAGTAAGACAGTGGATCTGTCTGTTTTGTTACAACAAACTACCAAGCTCTACTCCTTAAAAACAAGTTAGATTTATAGGAGATCCTGTCCAAACAAGCTGTTGAGGCTGCAACCAAAAGGAATGGCCCAGATTTATCACAACATTTCCTTGAGAAGAGAGCCAAGGTCAACTTCATATGCCTTACCTTTCTTTTGACCTCTTCCTCATCATCAGCCCTGATGCATGACGGGTCATTCAGCAAAGGGCTGACCAAGGGAGATGACTGCTTGGCATCAGGGCTCAAGTTTGGAGATAAAGTCATATTTGCCACTGATGGTCCTCCTTGGGAATTGATGGAAAGCTCTGAAAGGTGAGGGCTGCCAGTCAGAGAACCTGCTAAGAAAAATGATAAAAGAGAAATCAATTAGGACAAGCTTTCTCAAGAAAGTACCACAAGGAGTATAATCTTATATTGCAGCATGTTAAATTATGCTACAAGACACAACCATCAGGGTCCTCACGTTAGCCCAAATGGCCCTGAAGCCAGGGCAACTGCATCCACTTGTATTAACCAAGGGACTGGTTAAGGGCTTTTTAGCTGGTGAAACTGATGAAATGACTGTTTCTGTTGGGAAGGGATGAAGGCACACATGACTGAGCTGCAATTCTTCACTGTGAGTGCTGAGTCAGTGGCACAGGTTGCCTGGAGAAGCTGTGGATATCCCAACCCTGGAAGTGTTCAAGGCCAGGCTGGATGGAGCTCTCAGAAACCTGGTCTAGTGGAAGGTGTCCCTGTCCATGGCAGGGGGGTTGGAGCTAGATGGTCTTTAAGGTCCCTTCCAACCCAGGCCATTCTATGATTCTGTGATTCTAAGCATCAACTTAATATAAAAAATTTCATCATTGTAATCCACTCTACAGAAGAGAAAAAAATACAACAATATGGGAATTGTCCCAGGAGCGCCATTCTTTCTAGCAAAGTATAACTTCAAACACTCAAATCAGTACTTCATAGGGAACTACAAGACACAAGTTAGAACAAATTTATCTAGTTGAAGTCTAGAGAAAAAAGATGACTTTCTACAGCAGTGTTTCTACTAAGACCAGTCAAATCTAACATGAAGGGAGAAAACTACTAGTTTCCCAATTTCTACACAACACGAGTATATATATTATACCTTGTAGGTCTTTCCATGCTCCTCTGATTGTTTGGGGTGGAAATGCTAGCATTACATTTACATAAGAAAAGCAATATTTTTAATGCACAAAGCATGACAATTTCAGATTTTTACAGATATAAAGTCCCATTTCATTTTGGGTTAAAAATATTAAAGAATTAGACAATTAATTACACTTCCATGGATTCATATACACTATATCAAATATTACTGAAATTAGCATATTGTCTTCTGGGAGGCAGCCAGATTAATGACTGCACAAAAAGAAATTTGCCAAAAATGCCCAGTGCTCTCCCAGTTATCCCCTCCTCCATACGTCTGAAAATCTAAACCTGTTTTAGAAGAAGAATCTGTCATGTGGAAGAACATTTACAGTCTGTGCCATTTTGGCATCATACATTAAAATCCAACCAGAAAAAAAGTGACAAGCTCTTGACTACCACAGCTAACAGGCTGTCTAAGATCGAATGTAAAACACATACATTGCTGTATAGATTTAAGATGAAATACAATTTATTATCATGTGATTATGTCCTCCCTAATTATGATAGGTAAATGTTCCTGTTGTTAAAAAAACACAGCTGAGATACTCTGGTAAATATAATATAAAATAAATATAATTAGGCCAGCAGTAAAACCTATTTATTTTCTGGAAGAACTCAAGTTTTTTTTGCTAGGACATGAATGTTTTCCAGTTCCAAACCGGTTCATGTTTATAAATCAGTCCTTTGAAAAGAGAAGGAAAAAACATCACAGTTATCAGTTTATGTAATCATGACAGTTATGTAGCCTATTATAAATCAAAGTCAAAGCAGTATTTGTCTGAAATAAACGTCTGTATTATTACAGCTAGCAAGAAAGGATTTACCAACAGTTTCACACTAAATCAATGTTCAGTGAAATTTGAGAGAATGCCACAGCTTGTTACACAAATGTCAATTTTATTGACACTAGCACACAACTGTATACAGTATTTTCCAAAGAAATGGAATTCATCATTGAGAAATAGTGAAACAGATTAATAGCAAGGTTGTAAGGTTAAAAGTACTTAACTACATTACAAAAGACATAAGAAAAGTGATATCACCTCAAACGTGGAAACAAAGAAATTCTGGCACTATGCCTGTCGTATGACAGTGAATAAATGATTTGCACCTCTGTGAGAAGTTCACAGCATTGTAGTCTAGGAGTTAAATAGCACCTATCTGTAAGAGATAGATAGATATAGATATATTGACATATCTACCTACCTATCTAAAATCCTACATCTAGCTTCTGACGTACTGGAACTTTTATCAGTACAACTCAAGTATTTCAAACTACAAAATATCAAATGCACAATGAAATAGAAAGACTCTCTATCTTACACTTGGAAGACATAACTTGGGAAAGTATCACAAAAAAATGTGCCCAGTGGCTCACAGCACTGCATATACACCTCATTGATGAAAGACTTTGCATGTCAATGCATCACAAACATTCTCAAAGTTATTTTGCAGCAAGCTGAAATACTGCATCCTCCCTTTCAGTATCAATGTGGGCAGGAGCAGTGACCAAACCCAACCACCACCACCTACAAGCAAGAGCTCAGTTAGACCCCACCTGCCAGCAAATGAAAATTAAAGCTAGTTAGAAGAAAGCGGCTAGATTATGAAAGGGCCTCAAAATGCTCTTGCATTAGTACATTCTGGGGCCCAACTACAACCAATACAGCCATAAATACCAACACATTGGATGTTGCTCTGTTAAAGGTGGGAAACAAGTTCATTTTGCTGTGAGAAAGTCAGTAAGCCACGAAGAAATGAAAATGGAGGCTCTTCCCTCCACCATTGCCAATCAATCAGGACATGTGTCGTGCTGATGGATCGTGGCAATGCTGCAGTGACTTTCTTTTTTTCATGGAAGTGAGGAATAAGTAACCTGAATTTACAAAGTGTTTCATCTGATCTCCTGCCACAAAGAGTACATTCATACAGGCTCTACTCATCAACTACACACTGCAGAACATAAACAGAAGCAGAAGGGAGAAGATCAATCTTATTTACAAGGTACTGAAATCTCTTACATTTCACCCTAAAGAATTCATTGATTGACAGGCAATTACTAACATAGCATTTGCCAGATAGTAAATGCTACTGTGCATTGGAGGCCTAAAAGGTTTGCAGCTGGTAACATGGAATTATCTTTGCTCGTACTTCAAGTGATATTTTATTTAGATTCAGACTTGGGCCATCTTTCAGATTTAATGGCTTCAGCTGTACACACACAAACCAAGAGACAAGCACAGAAGAATGTTTATCTAAGGATTGTTTAAATACATACTAAAATTATATCCTTGGTGGAGTAGGTAGGAATTAATGTGCACATGCTTGAATTTTTTTGTAAGCTTGGGTTAAAGTTTAACCAACACCGTAGGTTAACCAACAGTGGTTGATGACAGTGGCAAATAATGAGAATGCACTTTACCACAGCATGCCAGATTGGCCCATCAATGCCAAAATACCTGGAGTGGGTCTTATTTTCACTGAGCCAGTTTACTCTCCAGACATCGAAGAAAAGTGTTGCAGTAGGGAACATGACAATAGAAGCAAAACTCGATTGAAATCTAACTTGAAAAAAAAATCTATGACATGACAATGGCATTTTACATGGCCACAGGACGTGAAACTAGGGGTTGTCTTCCTAGCTTTACACGTGTCTCAAATCACTCCCCACCAACATACTTATTTCACGTGCTACACAAAAAGAAGCCAGCAGCTAGAATCAAATACTTAATAGCTATACCTTTGTCAAAATACACATCTGTTTCTTGCTGCAATTTGGTGATGGGAAAGCAAGGAGTGCTGGCAAGCTGTGGATGCCCTGCCAGAGCGGGATGGGCTGGGCAGATGTGAGCCACCCCAGTGCTTCACCTGCTTTACTGCAGGCTCCTGTCACACACAGAGGGTAACCCACAGGGTTACTGGTGCTGAGGTTGCTGCCCATGGAGTGTGGGGCTGACTGAGCAGTGCTCTGTGTTAGACATGGCTCATATCCAAGGAAAAACAGGTAAAATCAGTTCTTTCCAGTTGATGAAAAAGTCTGTCCCAGAGGTCAATTTGCATCATAGGTGACCTGAACTTCCTCTTTGCTTGCTGACTACATAGGCAGCATAGGATGACTTGAAATCCCTGGTTAGAAACTTTAACCTAACCTAGGGGAGCTCCCCTCTTTGTGACAGAGACAAAAGGGACTCAGTGTATCCTGAAGATACTCCTCTTCCACTCCTTTTCTCCTGAAGCTGCTCAATAACAAACTCAGGTCATTTAGTGTTTTGTATCTGCTTCAGAAGAAACAGTTCCCACCCATACACACTGTTTTTTAACAGTGAAGAAGAGGAGAGCAGTGTTAAGATGCTCATGGCAATGTTCCTTCTCTGTGGAGTACCAAGAAGTGAAGATGACTGAATTATGGAAACTGAGAGAAAACATCAACCATTATTGAAGGTGGCTGAAAATCTGCTGGAAAAATTCATGTGCAGCTTAAGAGCTCATTATTGGAAATTAAAAACTGGTTAAGAGCCAGAAAAGCACCTTTCTCAATACCTGGAATGTTGCAGTGCTTATTCTCTCTTACTCCTGCTCCACAGCCTGCTCTCCTGCAGTCAGGAGAGGCTTGTGACATCCATATCCCAGTTACTCAGCTTTAATGTCAGATCAGTGTTTACTAAATTCGAGTCTGGAGGATGAAACCCAAGTTGTTTCCCCTTTGTCCTTGGCATTACTGAGCATATCTCTTACGAAGGCTCTTTAATAAGAAAGCATTTGACAGAGCTGCCATGGCTGTGGTCACACAGTCTAGCTTAATTTTCCATTTTCACAGTGGTTGCATAGCTCTAGTGTGTATCGAAACCTTTTGGTCAGAGAAAATGCATAGTACAAAATGGCATGGGGGAGAGATAGCACCAGATGAAGTAGCAGGAGTTTTCATATGCACTTCAACAATCACAGAAGTACCTTAGATTGAAAAAGAGTTTAATAAGGGTGTCCATCCCTTCTCTCTCCAGCTGTGAACCAGGCACAGTAGTGCTGCTCAAGAGTTATGGAATGGAGATTCTGCTCTGTTCTCCCTCGATGCAAGAACAAAATCTCACTGACTTCCACAAAAGCTTGAGGGGAACCAGTTCATCAAGCTGCACTTCTCTTCCCCTTTACAAGAACCAAGCTGGAGTAGTGGATACAGCCCCTTTACAAGAACCAAGCTGGAGTAGTGGATACAGCCCCTTTACAAGAACCAAGCTGGAGTAGCAGATACAGTTTGTTAGTCTGAAAAGTAGTTACACAACAGCCATAAATTCATGTACAAACATCCCTGAATGCAGTACCAAAGATTTTGAGGAGGAACAGGAATTAAAAACAAACTTGTGAGCACTCCAATGTCACACACAGCCACTAACTCTGCCTGGCTTGAAGAGGAACTTGACAGGAAGAAAGGCTCACTTTGACTTCACAGTTTCAAAATGTGTGCCCGTGGCAGTGAGCGGAATTTGGGAAAACGGTGCACCTTCTCAATGAATTAATTTCCTCATATTTAGGACAAAGCATCAGCCAGCAATTGGACAGAACAATTAAACCAGTGACAGTTTTACAGCAAAATACCAGTTCGAATGAGTAAAAGCCTTCAGGTACAGGTGGAACTAAAAATAATAATAAAAAAAGTAATTCCATGCATACACAGTTAAATGGCTTGACATGCTTAGAGTCTCATCAAGCTTGGTGTTGGTTTAGTAGCCAGCAACCTCTCCAGCTGGTAAAGGTCCATGCTTTATTGGTGTACTGCAGTATTAGACAGCGGTGAGTGTGAAATCAGACAGTAACTGCTGTTGGCCTACATCAGGGTATACTCACATCTTAAGAACAAAGAGTGAACATCACAGTCTGGGAAGAATACAAGGTCACTGGGCATCAGTCCTTTGTCTAGCCTTGATCTCTCCAGACAGAAATAGAGCAAGCTATAGAAGGTTTTCCAGTTGTACCCAGGCTTAGGGTTGGTTTGCTTTTGTTTGTCTTTAAACCAACATGACACAGTACTACAATAGAACTGGAAACCTCCAGCCCCCGTGTAAGCTCATGCCACAGATACTGTCCATTCCAACAAGACATCTCCCCAAGACTGCAGTGATCCTGCTTACGAGCTCTGGCAGATGGACTGGATTGCTGGGGGCAGCCTTCATTAGGAAATGAAGGGCAGCCTGATTGTGCTCAATGGAGCTCAAATGCCCTGGAAAAGAGCCCTTCTTCTCCCCTTGCTTCACTCCACTCTTTTGCTGCTCAACATGCTGTGGTTTCTCAACTTGAGACTCATAGCCTGGTGGGAGTTTGCATTAATTCTGAGGTGAGGAGCGCTCCGTGAGGCAGGATCACTGTAATAGGAGGAATTAGGTACTCCCAATACAAAATAGGCATTTCTGCAGTAAAAGGACATTGAGACAGTGCTCCAAACAATGCAAGGAACAGAAGATACACCATGCTTTGAGGATAGACAGAACATTGAAAAGGCTTTTTCTCCCAGAGAGGTACATGCTGACAAAACAGTGCATACAATGAAACAAAAAATGTTTCTCTTTAAAAAGTATTAAACAAATGACAAAAATGAGAATGAAGTCCCCAGCATTGCCAATTTTAAAAATTAATTTTTACTATTGAGATTTATTTTTAAAAAATCTATGCATGTGCACACATAGAAATCAGGAAAGGGCTGGATAAGTGAAACACTGCCAAGCTTGTGAATTTTTGTTAGTGGGTCCAGGTGATTTCTTTAACAGGATAAGGGAAAAATAAGGATTCAGATAATCAAATATTTTTAAGTGCTTCATGGAAAAACAACAGGCATGAGCTCTAACATTCTCTGTATTAAACAGAAAGAACTACCTCTTGTTGAAAACCATCAAAGGCAAAAACCTGTTCTCTTCTCAAAACAAGATTTGCAGCATTTTAAAGAAAGCATCTAATCTAATTTTAACAAGCTTGAAAGCTCTTGAATCAGAAAGCATTCATTTTCCTTCAACCTTCAACAGTCAGTGACAGCTGTATCATTTCTGCCTTTAGACTTGATTTTTATCAGTAGGAACTGTAGATTTTTATGGTTCTCAGGGGCCAAAACTTTGCAAAAAAAAAAAAAATCAACAAAAATGACACCTTAAAATTAACCATTCTTGAGGAAACTATTTACCATCATATNCAAAACTTTGAAAAAAAAAAAAAAATCAACAAAAATGACACCTTAAAACTAACCATTCTTGAGCAAACTATTTACCATCATATCACGCAAATTTATGATCTTAAGGTCTTTGCCCCCTTTACTGTAATGGCACCACCATGATATACACTTGTGAAAAACATGCCTGTGAATACACAACTCAGCCAGGCACACAGGCTTTCTGAATGTTGTAACATTTAAAAGAAAGTGCTCACTGCTTTTAGTAACAAACAACATAAACCAAGCTTATTCTACATGCTCTTTACAGAACACAGAATTAGAACAGAAGACAAAATACTCTGTAAAACTGCTACATCTCACCCAAACTAGGTTTTTTTGTTCGTATGATGCCTTTGATTTTTAAGTAGAAATTCTGTATTTTAAAATATTAATGGCACCACACAGCCACATAGGGAGGAACACAGAAGATACCTTTGCTCAGGATGCACATGTTTCACAAGAATTATTTCCCTTACAAATAAGTAACTAAGATGTGCCTTTGTCTAGGCATATTTCAGTAACTATAGAAACTACTGAAACAGAAGAGGAAAGATTTTGCTAATGTCAGTTTCCTAGGATTTAAATTTCCTTCCTTTCTAGAACTTGACAATATGGGCAGAAATTTTTCCTCACGTAGCTTGACTGAAACCAGACTCTGCTGCTATCCACCTTTAAGAAAAGTTACACACCAGTCTAAGATTTGGATCCTCCTGATGTTAATAGTGCATCTGCCACTTACCATCAGAAAACGCCAAACCATCATCAAGTAGGAGACACCAACAAACAGCTGGGTTTCTGACAAAAGGACTGTTCTCCTACCACTTGTGTCTGACAGCAGCTAACAAAAGAAAGGCCTATACATTAAAAATTGTTCCAGAAGATTAAATTTCCCTCATATATTTAGGGTTTCTCTTATTTTTTTTTATGGAGAAGAAGATTGATCCCTTAAATGAAGAGGAAAGAGAGGAGCTAAAATGTACAGAAGGTGCCTCAAGAAACTACATTATGCAGAGAGAGAGAGAGAAAGAGAAGCATTATTGGAAGACTAAAAAGGATTTTGGCTTACTTCACTTTACTACATACTTGAACAGAAAACCTCTTTCCTTCACACTCACTGCCCTTTCCAGCTGGTGTCAACTATGCTGCTGAATGAAGGGGATTCTCCAGTGGTCCACATTTCTGTGCACTAGGCTAAGTGACACCCAACTCCCTCAAACATGTGGAAGTCAGGAAAAACTTGGATTGTTCATTTGTTTTTCATCATTAGAAGTTAAATTGCAGCAATTAAAATTTCATTCTAAAGTCACCTTTGACAGCAATGTAAGGCTCATTATGATAAATGAGATTGGTTAAACAAATACGGAATTTGACAGAATTTATAGGTCAGGCATCCTTTTTTTCTGTTAAAGAACTCTTCTAGAAATAGCCACAGTTCTTGCTAATTACATATACATCATACTGATGAGATCTGAATCACTGGTTTTCAAAATTTAAAATCAGATCTCCATCATTTCAACTGATCAACATAATTCTTGCTGAGTACCCTACAAAATTAATGTGGCTTTAAACTCTCAGAAAGAGTGGAAAGCAAAGGACAATATGCCAAAGGGACTGTAAATAAATAAGGCTAGATACTTTTTGTGTGCTTAAGATGTCTCCTGTTCTTCTCTTTTTCTTGTCTTCCTGACCCTGGATCTCCCCAGAAGAAACTTCCAGTGATTACACATACCCTTTATGCCTGTGTGTTTACCTTGGGACAGAAGACGACAGAATTTAAAACATCTCTGCTTCTTAGTGAAGAAAAAGAGAGCCAATAGAGCCAATAAAAACCTTTCTACTGCCATCATAGAGGATGGCTGAATGTGTTCAAGTAGTAGGAATAGCAAAGAATAAATCGGAGTGCCTTTAACCCAGGGACTACCTAGATGTGCACATTATTATGGACAAAGTCAATTCATCAACCCAACCAGAGGCTTCCTCCACATCCTCTGGAAAGACAGGAGATGGGTGATTCAGGACTACACAGTTCAGGCCAGACATAGCTGCTCAATCTTGCTGGGATTCTAACCGGGAATACTGGGATGAATAACTGGAACTGACAGGCTCCTTTTACCATGAGCACTTTGTGAGCCAGAACGAGAATTCCTCCACCTCATCTCATTTGCAGTCTTGCCTAAAGGTTTCTGTTCTTTTCTGCAAGATCCTTCTGATTGTCCCACAGAAACAGATTCCCAGATGAATTCTAAGGGGCATGATCCTGTGTGAAAATGTCAATTTAAAACTGCTTTCTCACTTCACCATTCTTGGCAAGGGCTCAGATATGAGCCACATGTCTGGTGGAGGAATCTGGCCCACAGACTGTTTTTAATTAAAAACTTGTCTACTGATATAAAAAGGAGCTTCGCTGGCATTAGAATGCTTCAGAAGTAATTAATCCTAAATGAAATTATTTCCTATGTAATTTATAAATTTAATTTATTCTAACTGGAAGAATTCCACGTGTTAAAACAACAACTACTTAAAACATTAAAAGCTGAAGAAATGCCAGATGACAGAAAACAGAGAAAAATCATCATACTGTATTTTTGAGGATAATACTGAAATGGGAAAAGAACAGCTGTTGAGATACTTTACTAGCAACTAGGCTACTAGCAACTAGCAACACAGCAGGAGTTAAAAAAGTTCTTAAAAAGTTATAAATTCAATATCTTTGTAGGCATATGAGAGAAGAATCAGGCCTGGAAACAGTATCTGAAATGATGCAATATAGTAAACACCACTTATAAAATTTTATGTTCCCTTAAATCCAAAGAATATGAAATGTATTCACTTTTCTTAAGTAGCAGAAATGACTGCAAATACTGTTGTTGAAAATCCTTTACTTGAACTCTAATTTTACTGGCTAACGAAGCAATTAATTTATCTGTCCAAATTGCTATTACTTTACTTTATATCTACTGATACTTTTGCTGCACAGGCAATAAAAAATAAATCAAAAGGAGAGTCATGCACCCACTTCCCCCCGCTCACACTATCTACCCATGTGAGCTTCAACTACTTATATTTCATCTTATATATTGAGAACTTCAAGGCAATTATTTTACAGCTATTCTAAAACCAAAACACAAACCATCCTCTTTTGGAATCATATATAAGTGAGCTTTCCCCTAATTATCAATCTCGCTCTTTGCAGACTCATGCTTTTAACTACAGGAATAAATGAGAGTATTCCCTGTCCCCAAAATAGCAGTATCTAAAGAGATGCTTTAAATGATTCCTGTTCAAGAATGAGGTATCTAATTTCTAAGAAAACCAACACACTAAAGGAGATGAGGGAGTTAAAACTTATATTTACACAAAGATATATTTTACTTGCAAAACAGTAAAGTATATAACAACACATGCCTAACTACTGTAGGTATATTTTTAAATATCCTTTGCTCAAATTAAACTCTGTTAAAGTATGCATAGACCAAGGCATTAGAAAAATTAAAAAGACTTCTTATTTTATAATTTTTGTGAAAACAATCTTGAAAATTTTATATTGTCTAGATTTACAAAGTCCTATCACTTTTTCATCAGTACTAATGTGAATGGATTGATCATTGCTGCATGCATGTAATGCATGATGCAGATCACTGCAAGTGACCTGCAGTTCAGTCAATGGTGTTGTTCATCACTTAAAACTCTCAGATTTAGATCCATTCTTCCACAAGGAAAATACATAAAAGTTAAAAGTAAGGCCAATCATAAAGAGCACATCTCGTCTCCCAGCTCTAGTAACTGTAGGACACTTTCCATACAGAAGACCTTTCATCTGGATTTTCGTAATTAACTTGGAGAAACAAAAATCAGATTTTATTGGGATACCTTAATTCTCAATACTTTTAGCCCATGAAAAGGAAGTATTCACAGAATTAGTCTCTTTATCCTGCTCTACATATCCACCCTGTGGATAGAGCAGAAGACAATCAGCCTGGAACACAGTTACTCCCATCATTCTCTTGTCAGGGGATGAAAAATTTGTGGGGTGGTACTACTAAAAAAGTACCCTACGACAGACTAGTTGGATCCTGCACAAATAAAGATTTTTCATGATCAAAGCAAAAAGTGAAATTAAATGGCCACGATCTCCAAAGCACCCACCACAGAACTTTGATGTCTCTGTAACAATTCCACTGAAAGAATAAGTGATAAAAAAATTTCTTGCAATATATGTCTATATTAAACTGATAAAGTATAAAAAGGATTGCCTTGCAAGTAATATTCATACCACTCTTCATTAGAGCTGTTTTGATCAAAGTTTTTTTCACTTGAACTGTATCTTTCACCTTGTTCCCTTTCTTGCCCAAGGAAGAGTTTGGAGTTTCAAAATCTCCATCACCAACTTAGTCCATTGAGCTCACTGAAGAAAAATATGATACCGTCATTTTTCCCATATACACGCCTAATTTGTACCCTCAATTCATCAGATTATAAAAGGAGTTATGGAGATGAGTAGACCAGAGACATTCTTCCTATTAAAAGATTTTCCAGCATATTTCAAGATTTCAACAAGTCTTGGTCTTGAATATCAAGCTGCCTGCATTTGGCTGCAAATTTGTTTCTGTTTTTTTTCTCCTAACTCTGTTGAGGCACTCATAAGTTGCTCTCCTTATATGGGAGAGAAAAAAGATTGCAATAGACATACAAAAGAACACAATGTACCTACTTAATTTTTTTGTTATTGTTGTTTTGTCAAAATAACTAGTCAAGTACCAAAGAAGCTACAACATATATCTAAAACCTGACTTCATACAAAGAATAGGTGAGTGTATGAAGCCTTACAGAGGTACCTAAATCACTAATAATTTTCCTCTCCTCCTGCCTTTCAGAGGAGATGGAAATTGTTAAGCATCACTGAGACTTACTATTGTGTTCTACATCCTTCTCCTCTGGCTGGTCTGTACAATGGTGATGTCTGAAATAGCCCATGTGCTGAAATTATTGCCAGCTACTCATCATGAGCCCCAGAAGATGCAACCACTCTGATGAGCAATTACAGCATCCTCTGGTCTCATATACCCTGATCCCTAGCAGCTGAAGACCTGCACACCATCTTCATCACTGAGGCCAACAGACACATCCTCCTCTACCTCCTCATCAAGCTGAAGGCTTCCAAAGGAGTACTTATTTCTAGGCATGGGAGAGGAGCTCAGCACCACAGGGTTTCCAAACACCAGGGGGTGAGTGAAGGGGTTAATGATTTCTGAGTCAGAATCACTGGATTCTGTCCCACTGCTGGTAGAGCCTTCCATCATCTGGATTGCAGCCATGTGATCCATCATGCCACTGGCACGTAGGGACTGCAAGACTGGGCTCTGCTTTGACTGTGCCCCAGCTGGCATACCATTGGCCATCATTTTGCCTTCTGGAGGAGACATCTTAGCCACCCCACCTCCTTTACAGTATCTCTCTGATCTGTACTCCTGCCCAGGGGTTGAGGAGATCTGGCTTAGGATAAATGGATCTGTCACCGACTTATTGCAGAGATTTTGGGTTTTCTGTGCACGAGGCCGTTGAGAACCTGGAGAATATCTGCAATAGCCATGGGAGTTAGTGGCATGGCTGTCCTCCTCCCCAGCCCTCACCCTGCACTCATGCCCATTTTCTGAGACATAACCCTGAGAGCCAGTTCTGCTCAGGCTCATGTTAGGGCTTGACTCTTTGCTACTGGGAGGCAATGGAGTGGCCAGCGGACTACGGCTCCCTGGCCCTCGAAACATTTCGTCAACCAGAGAGCTATGCCTTGGCATCCTGGGGCTTCCCCCAGTGCAGAAGGAGAGATTAGCTGTGTTATCATCAAGGTACTCTTCAGAGAGGTACTGGGAAGACTTTAGAGAAGCTGAGGAATCCCTATACCTAGTTCTATTGCGATTTTCATCTCTGTAGTGAATATAGGCACCACTGGTCAAATCACCCTCATAATTGTCATTTGTTTGGGAATATGACCGGGTTATTTGTCCTCTGAGGAGATCATACTCGCTATCTACATCACTGCAGTCAATGAAAGGAATGGAGGTGCTGCTGCCATGAGCAGCCCTGGAAGCTGGACCTGTGCTTGGCTGCTGTGATTGAGGTCTGTTCTGCTGCATCCTGTCCTTAGCAGGTTCCTCTTCTTCCTCCACTGTTGAGACCACTGCTCCATCCACCTTTCTGCCTTCCTTTGGACTCTTCTTCAAGGAAGGGCTCTTGTGCTGTCCAGTGTCTTCTGTTGATGCTTTCAACTCCTTTCCTTGCCGGCAGCTCTCCACTGCTGCAGCATCATTGTTGTCTCCATAAGCTCTAGCACTCTGGAAAGATAATAGAGGGGAGGGCAAGGGAGAGAGAAAGGGGAGAGGGAGGGGTGGGAAGGGAGAGGTTTGGGAGGGATGGGAGCCAGAGGGAAAAGGCTATATGTAATTACACAGCAGAATTTTGTACTGCATCTGCAGCAATATAGGAGTCTCTTGAAAACAGAAGAGGTAACCCAAGCTTCAAAACTAATTTAAATTTTAAAAAGAGGTTTCTGATCTTGAAGAAGAGGAAAAAATACGTAAGCTAAACAAGGGAAGAGAAGGCGGACAGAAAGCAGTGATAACGTAAAAAAGGGCATTTGAGGTGTTTCCATGCTCTAAGGCAGCCATCAACACTCTAAGAACATCACACTACTCTGAGAACTTGGAGGAAAAGAGAAAAACTTCAGACAAATTCTGCACAGCCTATTTAGATACACTAAAAAAGTCATGTGTGGGCTTTTGAGCATCTCACATTCACTCCCTGGAGCATACCTGCCACTAGTTCATAGGCTTTTCTGCACACAGAAATATATCACATCTGCCCAGCAGCCATGTTCCATCTACCTGAGCTTGTCTTAGCACTATTAAAATGCTACAAAATATTTGAAACGGGCTCCATTTATAACAGAATTCTCTGAAGTTCCTAGATTTGCAGAAAGGAGAGATCCTGTGAATATGAAAAGAAAGTGATGCGTGGAAGGTGAAGGCTCAGGTAGCATTCTTAAATACATTAGCCTAGTAACTTGCTCCTGCCTTTTAAGCTCTACAAGGTTATGTGTTCAAAGGTTCACCTCCACAAACAGAGATGAGCACAGAGAAACACTGGCAGGTGGAGATACCAAAGCAAGCTCATCAGGAAAATGGAGCTTCCTGACCTGTCTCTTCTGAAGGCTGTCCCAGGAGAGCATCAGCCCATGCATTTGGTGTGTTTGGGGTGCCAGCAACTGGAGAGACCAGAGCCAAAGAGTGTAAGAGGGTGAGGCCACTGGCACTGTCTGTGCTCGTGGGAGTGCTGTTTTCCGTGTTTACAGGTGTGCCTGATGGTGTGGAGATGTGTACATGTACTGTATGTGTGCATTCATCTGAGTGCTATAGGGAATACATGCTTAGTCTTATTACCAACTGGACCTGGGAATGTGCAGCTGCTGCAGCCTCACAAGAGCTGTTGGGCTCTTGGATTTGTGAACTCCTAACACACAGCAGCTATTAACATAAGAGAAATACATAAGGTATCTACCAGAGATAATGGCTTAGAAAGGCAGAGCTGTAATTTGTCTAAGGAAATAATTGTTCTCCTCCCTGGTTATTACCTGGATAATACTAACCTAACACCTTGAAATGGACAACCAAGACCTCCCAGCAAAGGAAAGCAATTACACCTTCCCCAGATGCAATAGCCAACTACAACCTAGGACCCTGGCAGTAACACTGTGGGTTGCATTTTTTCAGATGGTCATTAGTATAGCACAGACAAGCACACTATTTATATTTGTCTGGTTGTCTGTAAGCAATGCTGTTTCACTCTGCAGAACCTAAAGCTTATGACACCCAGGGCTCCTTAGCTCCCAGTTAAATGGTAAGCAAGCAGAAAACTATGCTCCTAGGGTTTCAAAACTGCGAGTGGTGGAGGGTAATCTAACAGAAAATGTTTAAAAGGAATGATCCAGGGTTTCATCAACATCACTGACTTGTTTTGGCACCTCTGTATGCTGTTCTGAAGGCTGTGCAGTCAGACTCCTGATGGAATGAATCTTGCTGTGTTTCCTAGAGATAAAAGGAAAATCACATAAAGAGCTATCTCAGGGGCTTTTCTTCTACAAACAGGAATCAAGAGACATGCCTCTTTTAAAACAAAACCTTTGAATAACATCTTTCATTAAAGTTTGCTCCAAAACAGATCAACAATCCTTCTTTCTGTGAAATTTAAATGTGCTATGTGTTGCAAACATACCATTGTAAGAAAAAGGAGTGGCAGTGAAGCAAAAATTATTTATCAGGTAAGCAGGAATCACAAGCAGTGAACTGTTGTCATGGGCTTTGTGGTATTTTGGCCATTACTTTCAGCTCATCATGAGCAAAATGAGTTCAGACAGAACTGGCTCTAGCAAGATGGAAGTTTTAGTTTCCCTGGAGACCTCTCTCTTGAGGTTGGCTGTACTTTTCTTGTTACTTTCAGTTTTATTTTGAGCTGCATATGTCTCTTCACATACATTAACCACATTCCAGCAAAGAGGGTGCAAATCAAACTGGGAGGATGTTACCTGTGATAGTAGGACACTCATTGCTGAAAAACACATTGAAGACTATTGATTTTAAGTGAACTGTAAGTTGTGAAACTTCTGCCAAAACATTCAGGACCACGTGGATATTACACATGTGATAAACTGTAAAACCAGCAAAGAAGGAATTGTTTCCTTGGACTGGTGCCAAGATCTCAGACTATAACTAACTGGAAATCATGACTTTTCCTAGATTATAGCATATTGAGATAGCTTGCTTATTTCCTCTCACCTTTCAAACTGCACTTTTTTGTGCCCTCCTTCCTTAACATAGTCAAGAACTTGCTTCTGAGTTCGACCACTGGAAGAAAACAATAGTTAAAATATTTAATACAATATACCATCTGGTCATCATAACCATGTATGTGGCCCACATATGAAGTCACAGCAATCAGAAGAGTATTTGTCAGTGTCAGAGAAACTCATGTTAAGATCATAAGGAAGGGGACCTGGTCAGATACACACAGATTTTTACCATTTTGCATGCTACTTGCCTTTATTTTTTTGCTATGGAGCTACTTTCTGATACCATTTCAGAACTGCTTAAATTCGGTTGTGTGGGCCCTACAAGGTACTACGTTATTGAGAATTCACTACAATGAAAAGTAAAGCAGGGGTTAAACTTTCCTCTCACAAAAAAATATATTCTTGAATCCTTTTTAGTCAAATACCAGCCTTATGTGGTATTGGCAAACCCTGGAACCAAGAAGAAACTCCCTGACATGCACTTCATTATTTGGTTGCTACTCTAAAAAACACCTCTTCTGCAGACATTTAGGCTGGAAATCCCTTTCTCCCCTTCTGCTACAGGGTGTGAAGTAGTGAGAAAGCCCAGTGCTGTCTACAGTGCAAAGTTATAAACTCCAAAGCAAACTGAGAGCAGCACAGGAAATCCACACCTCAAGAATGCTCAACTGAGAGCCAAATTCTTCCAACTCATTAGATGCTTTCAAGGCCTGAAAAAAGTTACTGAATGTAGTAATAGAGATCACAGTGAGTGGAAGATATAGCCAAAACCTGCCTTCCAAAGCAGGAGGTAAGTTGAATGCACCTACAGTTTTCTATTTATTCAGGCAGAAACTTAACAAGTCATACCTTGTTTACCCAACATAGGTCCTTCCGTCTTAATTAATTAATTTTGCAGGCAGCAAACAAAGTGGGAAGAGAGTAAGAATGGCTATGTATACACTATGTTCTTATGCAAGATACCTAGAGTGCATAGTTTATCTCAGCAAAGAGTGTTTCTGGCTGTTCAGCTTATATCAGCTTCACAAACAAAATAAATTGTATGAATAAAAGTATTTCCCCCCGGCATACGCAGTGCAGTATCTACAGTGATGCTTCTGCCAGTGTAAAGAAAAAAACCCCAACCCAATAACCCAACTACTAAAACTTTTCTACAGGTCTAACAATATCACAGTTAGACTTGGTCATCTCACATAAATCCTTTGCAAGCAGAAAGGTCTCAGCATAAAGACAAGCCATTGCTTTTAACTGCACAGAGATGGGTTTACCACAGGGACATACAAAAAAAATTACAAATCTCTACTCTCATACATAAGAAAGACCCCATCCTAGGAGCAGAGGATTCAAAAAGTGCCAAAAAATTGCTACGTAGTCTTGCTTAGGACATTGGTGAATTTTCTTATGCAAAGAACCTATACACTTTCTGTGCACTTTTCAGCTGGAACGTATACACTTTCTGTGTTACCTCCAGAAAGCTATTTTGCAACAGCTACTACAAAATTAATGCAGGGCTTCCCCTACAGGGTCCTTTGCACTATTTGGCTGAGAAGATGCAATGGGAAATAGAAAGGAGCAAACTACAATGTAAAAAAAGGTGAGGTGACAATAACAGGTTCAATCCTAGACCATAATGGATGTGATTTTGAAATGCAGAGGCAACAAAGGTGGAAAGAATGCAGGTCTTACCTGAACCTAAATGAAGAACCTCTAGAAAAAAGAACTGGTTTAGGCTTTGGTTTAGGTTCTTCAAAAAGCCTGAAAAAGGCATGATGCTCCACACAGATCTTCCAGAAGGACTTGCAAAAATCTCGACTGGCCATAAGGAATTCCAGGGTGTCCTGGAATGAACTCTGAAAATTGGGATAGCATTTGCAATGTAAGCAGGCGAGCAACACAAACTAGAGAGATGCATTGACAAATCAGATGCTATGCTAAAAAAAAAAAATAAAAAAGAGCTTTTTCCCAAGTTATTGGCTTTCAGACTTTACAGGTCCTATCCTTCCAATTTTGAGACATCACTGGTCTACCTGTCAGTATCAAAGTTACTGCTCAAACTTCATTTCATGGACAAATATGACAGAGTTAAAACAATGGTTTGGATGTTAATGAGAAGAAGTTGTTTACACGCTGTACCTTAAGAATTGATGATACAGTACCAGAGTCACAACCAGAAGATGACTCTGGTACATTCTATTATGATTAATTCAGTTTACATGTCCTTTACTAGGATGGCTCACCTGAGATGCCAGGTTGATGAGGACAGCACCAAAAGTGAACATAAGCCATTAATTAAAAACAATTTAAAAATATTAATGAGATGATAAAAACATGTATGATCTGTGAGTAGAAATTTACCAAATAACCTTTTGTCAACTTCATCAACTCCTGACAAGGACTTACATTCACATCAGGCCGCAGTTTGATAAGAAAACGTTTCCTCTTGAAGCTCAACTTTCGAACCTTAGCCCAGTTGAAGGCATTGATTTTGGTGTGACCCTACAGGGAACAAAGCCAGCAGAGTTTAATCATTTCATACCCAAATGGAAAAATCTAAACCACTAAAGAAAGCTTGTCATAAATTAATAACCTCTTCACTTAAGTTGAAACGATGATCTTTCTTATAATTCATCTTCTGATAATGCAAACCATAAGCATCTGGTGCCATGACTGAAGGCAGGCACTGTAATGGTTAAACTCTTTAATACAGGACTAGGTACAGTGAGTTATTGTTAAGATATCCAACCCAGTGACACTGCATAAGACAGGGTGGACTAGTTTTTCCTATCTTGTGCCACTATGCAGACCCAGATTTTCAGTGGGTTAAATCACCTTCCAAAGGTGCCTCACTCTATTTCCACCAGTGACAGAGAATGCAGGGAATCCAGACGTGTCACCTTACTTTGATGAGGTAGATTTCCTCCCTCTTTGTGTCTGCAGGGCAAAATAAATATCCCTTTCAATATTGCTTAACTGTGGAAAAAACAAGCAACTGCAAGTTCTGTATTGAAAGTACAAAATACTGTAGGTATTTTGACCTTTTATATAGAGAACCAGAAGCAAAAGCAATCTGAACAATTACTTATCTCTGAAGAGCCACAAAATGCCTTTCTGAAAAAAAGCAACTAATACCATAAGCAAACAGCAAGAGAGAAATTATCTTCATAATACTCTAACTCCCAGCCACTGCATTATCTGGAGCCCCTACCCTCCAGAAGTTTCAGTCTTAATCTATGTTAGCAGGTAGTGGAGGTATTCTTTTAAAAGATTCATTATAGCGTTTGTTCAACAAAGATTTCAATACAAACGTGCCTACAGCACAGCACAGAAGTTTCAGAGAACTACTACAGGATTGCTAAATGAAGAAACACACGTTGATTCGGGCGCCATCACCAGACATCTGTAGGAGTAATGACAGTGTAATGATCTCTGCTAAGTCAACCAGCCGTCTAAGAATCACATAATTAATCTCCTTAAAATAATCAGCAGCACTGACACTGATTTCTAAATAAATGGCAGGCTTTAAAATAAGTCTGACTACAGCTTATGCCATTTGTGAGTGAACCTTTATTTTCATTGAGGTCATTCTAATGAGATCCTCATATTTCAGTTTCTATTGATTGCAACCAAAATAAAAACATGAACTTAAGCCTCTCGACCTATGAAGCTGGAGAAGGAAGCCCTAAACCTACTGACAGACAACAATTGCTGGGCAGACTCCAGCAGGTCAGGCCCTGACTTCCTTTTCAGCATTCAGTCTTGGAGCTTGATCAAGTAAAATTTCCAAGCTCTTCAGAAACTTTAAAGCCAAAACAAAACTGTTTTGAAAGTCCCAAACACATTAGGTCAAAAAGAGATGACTTTAGAGCTTGACAAATCAAGCCTTGGGCTGTCAACCTGCAGCTACACTTTATGGAAGGATCTCAGCTGTCTGCTGGGACCCTGAGGTCCCCATTAATTTGTGTGGCACATACTTTCACCTCGTAAGACACTCTTAATTTATAAGGCTTGGCAATTCATTAATTCAGCTGATGAAAATGCTGTGGGGGAGCAGAGGAAAGGTCTGAACACACCATTACTTGAGCTATGTGCATTTCTAACAAAATCCTAGTGTTCTCACACTTCAACCTTGCTTCAGTTTTGGGCTTCTACTACTACCTCATTTAGTTGATCAGGGATTTTAATTTTATTTGCTGTCTCTTTTAGGTTGTTTGTTTATTTGTTTGTTTTAATTCTGATGTCAGAGTGTTAGGGTCAGACATTTCTGGGCTTGTCTGTTGCTGTTACTTTTCTTTATGAAAGGACTAGGATGACTTTATAAGGCTGGAAACACTAGCAATTTAATTATAGTCAAGCAGCTAAAATGAATAGCCTTCTTTGACAATTGTAAAAAGGGACATTTTAAAATAAAGCTTACTTACTGTTTTTAACACAGAGTGAGGTAAGTAGCATGCATCTGAAGTAAAAGCAGTTTACACCAGCTGACTACCTGTAGCTTCACAATTGTAAAAGCCCAATTTGTTATTTATCTAAGGGGAACTCCAGAACAAGAATTTGATAAATTTATTAATGATTGCTTCATGAATATTTATAAGACTGACTGGGGTAGGAAAGGAGAGGAAATAAATATAAAAAAATACTTTGTATCTTTAAGGGAAAAAAGTAAGATTCGTGGTTTCAACAAAGGTACAACGGTGAAGGCTGGTCAAGAAAATTGTAAAAGCTCTGACAAAGTAACACTACAGAGAGCTTACATTTACTGCTTTCGTCCTTCTCCATGGACTCCAGCTGTCTGTTGTTTTATTTGTCTCTGCTTCACTCCCATTTAGCATGCAGCATGCCTGCAAGACCTACCCACTCCTACATGTGGGAGAAGTCAGCATGACCAACCTGCAAATTGTGAGCCACGGCTCAGTTTGCATCTTGAACAGCACATCATGGATGCAGATGGAGGTCTACAACTGTGCATGCAAGTAGGGTAGGAGTCCCTGCAAGTGAAGGAGCTAATGCAGCTAGAAGAGGTTTAAGATCATTGTTAGAAAAAGTTTGGAAGGTCCTGAAGTTTCCCAAACGAATACTTCTAGACATGGCTGAGGTCCTGAATTCTTACTGCTGTCAGAAATCTCTCTGCTTTATGAAGTACAAAATCATGTCCCAAGCAGCTCTAACCTGAAACACCAGAATGCCTGTGTTGGCAACAGCCAGGTTGATTTTTGTCCCTTCCCTGTCCTTGGCTGGATGCAAGCGAATTCCGTACATCTCCAGCCGACGGGCAATCTCCAAAAGCTGGAAGTCAGACTCTGCTGGTGTCTGTCCCCTTGAGAAAGAAAACACACACAAGTTTGTACCACCTTTTAATAGAGATCACGAGCTCGTCCAGAGAACAAAGAGACATTTGATCAAAGAGACAGAAAACTGTCAGAGGTATAATATCTGTACAGTTTTTCTATGCCCCCAGACTTACATCAGCTAGAACCACAATTTAGACTACAGAAAATTCAAAGAATACACAGACTTTATACTCTATTATAAATTTTGATTGCTCCAATTCTGAGACACCTGATAATGCTAGATTTTGAACCATTAGCTTTAACAGAATTTACTCCCTCCATTTGTATTTTCCACTGAAAAATCTGCCATATTCCTAAAAAAAAAAAATGAATGGAATTGTATAAGGATATTGTTCATTGTAAAAGTGAATGTAACACTGAAATGAAGTAAAACAGAAGACGTGAAAACCTTACCATCAATGTTGGGAAGCCATAAGCACCAGGTTAATTGTGATGAAATTACACTAACCTTTGACTATTACTGCTGTAGAAATTACTATCATTCACCTATAAATCACTCACCTATAATTCAATCTAGCTCAAAAATGAAACTGTTCACATCTTGAAGTGTTCTCAACAGCCAAAAAAATATTTTTAATCTGTTTCTGTTCACCATCTTCTTAATACTGGTCTTTTCTCCAGACTTAGGATACCAATTTGCATCATCGTCTTGAATTCTATTCCCACAAATCCTTGATTCTGTAAATACTCTGTGTTTTTCCTAAAATGATCATTAAATCCCTTCTTCAACTATCTCAAAATACAGCATGAAAGGGTTGAAAGACAACATTCAATGTCCTTGAAACTGAAAGACTACTGTCAGAAGTGCCTGACTGATCAGTCATGATTTGCAATCATACCTGCATGCACAAAATCAGCAGTGAAGCATTTTGTATGAAATAGACTGTAAAATAACAGCATGCTTGAATGAATATTGAATCAATTGCACTTTAAACATCTTGTTAGGATGGTGGGAAAAAGGCAGGACTAACCTTCAGAAAGTTCATAGGCTTTAACAGTTTTTGAGAAACAACATTGAGAAACTCAGAGGTCCGAATTCCTTCTGTGCTTAAGATCCAGCATATACTTACAGTTAGAACTACTCTACAGGAAAAGAAGGCCAATAACAAGAATTAAAAAAGTCTTACATGTGGTTACGGTGAAATTCCATAATTTTATCTTCTAGTGCTTCTTGATGAGGTATATACTTGTTCTTCGCTAAGTGTTCACGGTCTATGGTTTCATCAAAATCCCCAATCTCAGCTATGGAGAATTTCAAGAAAAGTCTATTAAAACACTACATTACATCTGAATAACCTGGTCAATCCAAAAGATCCAGACAGCTGGGAGAGGGCAGAGAAGCAAACGTAGTTCCTTGCAAGCTGCGTCATGGTTTTACGATTCACGTTCCTACTACATTATCTTCCACACATTACTCTCTTTTTCTCTGTGTAACACATTACTCTCTTCTTCTCTGTGTTAGTATTTGGTATGTGAGAAAAAACCCAAGGATTTCTCCCATCTACCACAACCAAGTAAGTTGTTGGAAGTCAACTGAAGAGATGAAGCCATCAGTGCCACCTTGACTTGTGGGGGAGATAAAGGCAAGGGTAACAGGGAGGGCAGCACTAATTCAGCAGAACTCATCCATCTCTCTCACACTCTCTCTGATGCTCAGGTGCATTTCTATGGAGCAGACAAGCACTAGCTTCATCCCCAGGCCCACATCCCACACAGTAACCTTTGAGAGAGAGTCAGAAAGATGATTCTGTTTGCTTGTTTGAACACAGGCTTGTAATCCACCTCATGGGGTTATGAAACATTTGTCTTCCTCTAATTCTGCAGCAGTTTGAGACACATTCTGTCTCCCTCCTCCTCAAAGCTGCTCCCATCTGCTGCAGTTATTCAACACTGTGTGTGCAACAGTATGGCACACCCACCTTCCATTTTGCAGCCCATTCAGTGAGATTTCCTTTTTTTGGCAGGTGTGGGGGTGAGGGGCAGGCATTCTATTTGTGGATGCCAAATTACTATCTTGTTGCCTGCTATTCTTGGAATGCCTCTGAAAATCTTGCTAATAGTTTTTCACTGAACAGGCATAGCAGCTTCTGCCTGCAAACCTGATGGAGTAATAGCAACATCGCTGCAACAAAGGCTGCTACCTTGGTAACGTCAGGGAAATTAAAATACAGTGCCCTCAAATTAAATGCAGGTTGCAGTCAGACACATTGTCATGCAGTTCACCTAGGATATGACAGACCCAAGCTCAGACACACCTGCTTCATCCTCACCTCAGTTCTGCCCATGTAAATGAACCCTTAATCCAGTTCTGTCCAAAATAAGCTGGTTTAGAAAAAGGAAAGGTTTCAGATCATGTTTAAAACACTGTATTTCTGACAAACTGGGATCAGATGGACCTGCAAATAGAGAGGGGAAGCAATAGCCTGGTGTAGGCAGTGAAAATGAGGAGCCAAAGCATCTGTGAATGACAGAGCAGTAGGTTTTTCAACCCAAACTGCCTGCAGACATATGATGACATTTTTTACTTTGAAGGTCAGAGGTGAAAAAGAGTTGAAAACTTAGTCTGTCTGATTTCCACCCCCTCATTCACCCCATCTGCTCTCAGTCATTCCTTAAGACAGTAGAAATAGTACAGAACCTTCGAGAATCCCCCTTTTTAAAATTGTCCCATTTGTTCCCATTTCCGAAACAGCTCCCTCCTTCCAATTTTACTCATCCCAGACTCAAAAGTCTTTAGTGTCTGTTTTTAATCCTAACTCAAATAAAAGGCAAGTTTCTGCTCTTTAATGAAACCATAAGCCCACCTAAGTTTGTGACACCTCAACATGGGTATGGATTCTTTAAAATGAAGTTCAAAACCCCTATGTCCATGTACACAGATGAGCTTAACATACCTCCTGTAGGGTTTTCTTTGGAGTCAAGAGTACAGAAGACTCTTTCTTCACCTCTACATGATTTCTATAATCTTCTCAGCATTTTTCAACTGCTAATCCATTATCAAAATTGTCTTCCTGGCTTTCAAGTTACTTCTGAATTTGTTCTCTCTGACCTCGTACTCAACAGGCTTTTATTTCTCTCTTTACCATCCTTTTCCACCTTAAATGACTTTCTAGTAGCAGTCCATCGAGAAAGAGAGGGAGTTATGTTGTAAATATTGCCAGCCTCACATATAACTACTCCTTAAAATCTTTTCATCTGATTTAGCCAAAGATTTATTTGCACTGCTAATGGTTTTTCTTTTATCTTGCAAGTGCATTACACCATGCTGTATTCTATCTGCATTAGCACTTCTGAAATGTCTAATGCTTTGTATTTCAGCTCTTTTCCTTTTATCACAGAATCATAGAATTGCTTAGTTTGGAAAAGACCTGTAAGATCATCGAGTCCAACTCTCAACCCAGCACTGCCAAGTCCACCACTAGCCATGTCCCTGAGTACCACATCTACACATCTTTTAAATATCTCCAGTGATGGTGACTCCACCACTTCCTGGGAAAGCCTGGTCCAATGCTTGAATTTCTTCTTTCCATGAAGACATCTTTCCTAGTATCCAATCTAAACCTCCCCTGGTACAACCTGAGGTCCTTTCCTCTTGTCTTATCACTGGTTACCTGGGAGAAAAGACTGACCCCCACCTGGCTACAACCTCCTTTTGGGTAGTTGTAGAAAGCAATAGGGCCCCCTTCATCCTCCTTTTACTCAGGCTAAACACCCCCAGCTCCCTCAGCTGCTCCTAACAAGACTTGTGCTCCAGAACCTTCCCCAGCTTCCTTGCCCTTCTCTGGGCACACTCCAGCACCTCAGGGTCTTTCTGAGGCACACAAAACTGAACACAGGATTTGAGGTGTGGCCTCACCTGTGGCGAGTACAGGGAGATGATCACAGCCCCTGTCCTGCTGGCCACACTACTATTGATACAAGCCAGGATGTCATTGGCCTTGTTGGCCGCCTGGGCACACTCCAGCTCATGGTCAGTCTATTTTCATAATTCACACACTCACTGTGGTGCACTGCTTTCAGTATTCAAGTGTCCTCTCACTTCTAACACTTTCTACAGTGCTTTTAAGGTATTTCTAAATGGAATGTTTCAAATACAAATTTCATTCTGTAATACACATGCTAATTTAGCAGAAACCTATTTTCTGTCATATTATGGTTTTATGATAAGTAACAGCCTATAACATTGACATAAGCTTGCATATATAATATATGGACCTCATGGAATCAGATATTCTCCATGGAAACTGCTCATTGGCACAGCATCAGTAAGACACACAATAAACTAACCTTCATTCTCAATCTTTTCCATTGGACATCATTATTCTTATCATCTGTTTACTTTGATTTTTATTGCAGACAAATACATAATATTTCTTTTGCTACCAAAAAATAAGCTAGAGACAAAATAAATAAAGACAGCCATGTGGGTAAGATACAAGTATAGACTCTTACAAGAGAAAATTTTCACAGAAAACTGTTCATGAGACATAAGATGGGCAAATAAAAAAGACACTTACAAACTTCTAGCAGAGGTTTCTAGCAAACACTGCTAGGCAAAGAAGAAAGAGGGGAAAAATCATCAACAGCAAGAAAAAGAGGTCAGATTACAGTCAGGAGATGTGGAGGGGAAGCACTGCAGGTGCACCATGAGGCACAACATCCCTCTGCTCAAAATGGCAGTTCAGATTCTATGAACACTGTTTCACTTCTGCCTGATGAAACTCTTCTCTCTCTCCTGACAGGGTGAAAAAATTCCGTTTTTCAATGCAAAAATAGCTTACCTTGCTCTACACTTAAGGAGAGTGCTACTTGATCCCTAAAATCCCAATTCAGAATCTCTCTGCGCCTCAAGGTCACAAGTGAAAGGGCCAGAAGTTTCAAATGCATCATGATCACTTCCAGCAACTGCAGAAAATGATTTAATCCAACAGTATAATGTATCTCAGTAGCACAAGAGCCATGTTTGCCATTTTGCACACCTTGAAATGAGTGCTTCTTGCCAGCCTGCATAGGTGTGCCAGGGGCATAAGGGGGGAATGCTGAAAACCCAGGGAATTAAATTTGAGTTTGACTGTGGAGAGAAGGGAAACAGACACCTTGTAAAGGCAAAAGGACATCCTGTATTTTATCCTCTTACTCTGTTGCTTTAGGAAAACAAGCTAGCAGTTGCACTCTGAGCAGTTTGGACACCAGAGCTGTAGAAAGTTCAGTGAAAACGTGAGTAATTAACAAGGTACGAGTAAGACATGAAATAGGATCTAAGCAGAGATCATAAGGAAAACAGTTCATATAAAGTATAAGAGCTCAAGAGAGGATGATCATGAAGCAATACCTCAAATGAAGAGAGAAACATGCATTAGGGTGCTCACTCCTCAACATCTTTCTTTGGTGCACAGATATTTAGCAGGAAAACTCAGCCTTCTAGAATGCAGTGTAGCAAATGAGACTCAATTTTTCCAAATGATCAAGATTTTTTTAATTCCCTGAGACAAAAGTATGTTAGCACTAGCTTAACCAAGGGAAGAAATGCAGTTGGATTGCTGGACACTCTAATGGGAAAAACTCAGAGTAAAAATATCACTAGTCAAGGATTTTATTTTTTTAAAAAGTTTGTGTTGCCAAAATACTCAGTTTTAAAATGGTATAAGGACAACATAATTTCACAGCTTCTTAATGCTATTCAGTCACATTGGGCAATCATGACCATAACAAACAAAGAGCTATAAAATACCTACCTTTCCAGGTAATTTCTTTTTTTTGCTTTTCTTTTGATGAAAAAGTGCCCTAACGCTCTAACAGACTATGACAAAAGATGATGAGATTTATCTGTTCACCTCTAAAGAGCTTCCAAATGTTTTTGTTGACTGTAATTTCCATACAACAGCATTACAGTGGAAATATGCAACACTGAATTGTACAAGGACCATTCAAAACGATGTCTATTACAACCATTATACTTGCTACTAAGTGGCTTTTGCTAATGTTATACTCAAGGTGAGTATCCATAAAGTCTTGAAATGGAAAACATACACTATCTTTCAAGCAGTGTGGAAGCTAAGAGAAGCTTTGATGTTATGAACAAAATTAATGTATGATTCTACTGGACAGTGTTCTTGTGCATACTTTGCAATTAAAGAACAAAAGGGCTTAAAATTTATTGTTTTCTTGTCTTCCCTATCAGTTTCCTCTTAGGACTGTGATGTAGTCTGGCATTCTAAGCATGTTTATTTACTACATTCTCTAGACAGCATACAAATGTCCAGGAATTTGAATGACCTGCTGCCATGATGCAAAGTATAATACAATGGGATTTCAGCAGAAGTCAACACGTTTGCACTCCCTGCAAAGATTACTTTTTAAATGATCTTTGGCAGCCTATTAAATACGGTGCTTTAAGAATGCAAACTCGGTGTCCAGAAGCTCTTCTCTATTTGAAATAGTAAATTAGCTGTATTTGAATGCCATTATACAGAAGTACAATAAACTGTCCATATGGCTTAAAGCTGTCCCTACAGCAGTTAGTAACAGGTAACCCTGCAAAACCTCAAATGCCAATCATCCTGTTTAGCTGTCTGGAAAGAAGCAAAAAGGGGACTTACACTGTACTATATGTGAGATTAAGAGGGCAGTGCTGGTATCATTACAGGTAAGCCTTCCCTGTGCCAGGTCCTGCTTCACTTGCAATGCAAATAGGTACCTGCAAGACAAAGGTGAACAAAGAGTTACAC
Source organism: Climacteris rufus (assembly GCA_013398175.1). Lineage (NCBI taxonomy): Eukaryota > Metazoa > Chordata > Aves > Passeriformes > Climacteridae > Climacteris > Climacteris rufus. Next base: position 203,701 of record VZRZ01006017.1, on the reverse strand, counting down.
AAAGCAGGAAAGAAAGAGGGGAAAGTATACCAGCTCTGGCTCTGACTGCATGTTCCTTTAACTTTTTGGAATCTACAGAAGTGATCTGAATTACCCAAGTTTAGAGGTTAAATAAAACACAACAGACACTGTTTTAATGCCATTAGAGCTGGACATGGTAGCTGCTTCGAAGAACCAAGATATGTCTCTTTTCCTCTCTTCTTCCCTCCCTTGGAACCAGAGCAATGAGATATTAGAAGGGAAGCAAATGTGACAGCTATTAAGTACTGAGCAACTGACAATGCAGCTGCTTCTAAGCATGAAGAAATGAGAGATAAACCAGTGATTTAGAGTTATCAGTTGGTTCTTGTAGAATACAAAGCAAACTTTAAACTTCCACCTTGGCACTCACTTGGGAATGAGGCATAAAATCTTGATCAAACAACTCTAGCTAGCTCTGATACCCTTGTGGCCCTGCACTGTCCTTGTACCAGCCCTTTCTAACATTGCCTCCAAACCATCTCAACCACACAGGGCAATTCTTTTGCACACACAACAGAAGTCCAAGACATTATTTCAACATTTAAATTTCTTTTAGCTTCCACAGAAATTAAGTGACTTAGTATGACACAGTATTCAGTTCTTCTCTGAAAGAGAAATCATAAAAAAAAAAGCTAGCAATGGGCATTCCTCCTACAGGTGGTATGAAATCTAAAGTGATGAGACACCTTAACAAGCCTTCCAAAGACTGCAGCTCCTCTGGAGAACTCGTTCTAGGATCTCAATAGTTTTAATAAGACTAGATTTTAATTGGTTCAGTGAAAAGCTGTCATTTGAACATCAAGTTTCTGAATGAGAAGATGTAGGTACACGAAATGGAAAGGACAAGCTGATTTGAGGAGTATGGAAAAGTACTGTGTATGTATGTACTGAAATAATACAGCAGAACTACATAATGTCCTTTTGAAACCTGCAGACATCTGTCTACCCATACAAAATTCACCCTGATAGAAGAATATAGCACAAAAATGTTATACTCTTTTCTTTTTCAAGTGATGAAGCAGTTCCCCATGGATATGCTTTCACATCCTACACACTGCTGTGTATATATATTCAAGTCCCTTAGCATACATATTTAAAATCTAACCAAAAAAGTCACTAGGATTAAGAGACACATCTCCAGGTGCAGAAAGAGATCACCAAAAATTAATTTACAGTTCACATACTAAAAAACTGGTATGGAGAATATCTATTCAGAAACAGAAATGTTTCGTTAATAACATCACGTTGCAAATTTTCATTCATCCCTTTATTCTTTTTGTTCAGTCTTCCAAGTAAACATTCCTTCTTCCTACCCCACCGTTCTACTTTTCTCTTTCCAGACCATGAAGTGATATCAATAATTTATTTTTTTTCAATTCCAATGCTCTATTACGAAAATAAAACATGACAAAGATAAACAGTGAACATCACAAAAGTGAACTTGTTCTTTATAATGCAAGTCACGAGGACACTAGAGCTTTGTAAGAGAGGACTTTGTATTGTGACAAGATTGAAAATAAAAACCAATAGTGAAAATACTTAATTAGCATGGAAGCATGCAGTTAAAAACTAGTAATAGTGTAGACCAGAAAAAGAGCTGCAAAGCTGCAGTGAAGAAATCCTGCAACAAAACAATGTTTCTGGCCATAAAGGAAGAACCTGCTAGTGAAAAAGGATCTTAACAGGTCCCTCATACACATATACACTCACTGAGAAATATGGCTCTTTGTGCCAATGCAGTGTGAAATTCAAAGCTTCAATGAAGTTTTTGAAATGTACTGAAAAGCATTTAAGCATTAGCATTTAAGGTACTCTGTCTGCATATGTGTGTATCTATCTTTCTCTACCTTCCTCTTATTTTTCATTTTATTCCTCCTCCTTTGCATTTCTCCATCTCTGATGTCCCACTTCCACCTGTGCAAAGCTTTGGCATTTGTTGGCTGTACAAACAGGGTCCAATGCTGCTGCAAATTGGTAATTCATGCAAAACAGCTCTCTCCCACATGAGGGTACAGAGTCACACCTCCCTCAGCAGAAGGGTGCCAATACATGGCTTAGTCATGCCAAAGGGGCTTAGAGAACTCTGCTGCAAACTGACTTCTCTTGGGGTTAGTAAAGCTCTCCCAGAACTCCAAATCCAAGGAGCAAAGGACTCCTGCACTTCTCAGAACCTCTCAGTACAGACTGCAACCAAATCTCAGGGCCTGTTGTTTAGGTGCACTCAAGGCTGGGACAAATAGTATCAAGCTAAGAGTAGAGGCAGTCATCGATCCTCACCCAGTCATCTCAAATTCCATGTTCTCCCCTCTGTCCATCTGAGATTTAACAACAAAAATTAGTCACACAGCTACCAACCTTGTCAGTTCCTCCTGCAGCTGAGCGTGGTCAGGTGGGAAGAATTTTACCACAAATTTGACAACAACGTGCTTCGGTCCTGGGGAAAATGTCAAAGGAAGTTAATAAACACCAGTAACGTGCTGGCCAAATATGCACAATGAGGTACAAAGGATTATTCATATAACTTGCAGTGCATACAGACATGCTAACCTCTTGTCCTTTGTTACTATGCGGGATATTTGGAGACTGCCCAATAAAATTTACACACAATAAAAGAGAACAGTAACTTGGTCAAGGCCTACTCTGCCAAAACCAAGTATGTTTTTAGTAATTACATCAGTTGATCCAATAAAATGTGTCTATCTACTTTCCTTGCTTCAGAACAGGCAGGAGCTAAAATACAGTGTATTTTTAAGTCCTAAGAGCTGCCCATTTATTCCAACCCTTACAAGTATGACCAGTGACAAAGGGACCAATGCATCCCTTCTCAGAGTGAAAGGTGCCAGAGCATATACTCAGGCTAATATGACCAGGGAGGCACCTAGGAAAACTGAATCTCAATCACAAAGCTCAGTAAATTAAGAACTTGGCTGCTATTTGACAGAGAAACATAATAACCAGAACCTTTCCTGTTCACTTCTACTCTTTCCAGAGCTGGTGTCTATTTACAATTTCTTGTTCTTTCCCATCACCCACTATAAATTCCCCTGAAGCCCTATCCCAATTTTTCCTCCCCTTGGTTTCTGACGGTTTCAGGTTCTGCAGCAGTGTACCACACAGTTGTAATACATCTCCTAGTTCCTTCCCAGTAATAACACCTTCCTGTTCTTTTTCTTCTATCTTGCTTACTGCTACCTGTCAGCAATTTATGTTCCTTTAGTCCTCCTTTTACTGCACTCATTTTTCATTTTTTCCTCTACAAAATTGTTCCCTCCACCGCCACCAGTGCCTCTTCTAGTGACTGACTAAACCTCAGCCTCCTGTGGGCTCAGCCTCTTCATCTGACATAACTTCACAGGTACATCTTTAAAGGACAGATGAGGACTAAAAAATAATCCAAACAAAATTTTGTGAAGAAAGTTTAGAAAATGAAGATTGCACCTATCAGAGTCGTAATTTATTCAAGTACTCTCAGACTGAGGAAGGAAATGTCAACAAGGAAGTACTTACTTCTAATCTGTTTCATAACAGGCTTCAAAAGATCAAGCCATACCTGAAAACAAAAGAAGGTGGTGTTACCATCTCTAAACAAACTACCAGAGGAGCATTTTTAATTGCAATACCTACATTATCAGTTACCTTTTTATTTTTTCCAGTGTGGTCATTATGCTTTCCTTAATTATGAGCAGTGGGTTTTCTCCCTCAAAACTGGGGGATGCTCAGGAAACAACACTGCTAAAGGACACAGCTTTCAAAGTAGTACAGATTCAGAAAAATGGGAAACAGTGAAAAAATCTCCCCCTCACTTGTGTCAGACACCAACAATCACAACACGTGGTCAGGAAGCAGTCATTTTGTGCAAAGAACAACTGAAAGGAGGAGTTTAAGAAAAGATAGTTCTGTAGTGTCATTGAGTTCCACACTGTGATTAATCTTGAGAAAGGGAAGAGAAAGGGAAGTGAAAGGGGCTGGTGCTTGCCTTTGAGCTGGGAATGCTGGATAAATGGAAAAATGAGAAGGTGGCAGCCTCCTGGTTTTGGGGATCCAATAGGAATCCCACTGTGAGGTCTGGGCATAAATGTGGAGCTGCCTTGCTTGGCTCCATGGAGACAAAGGAGCCTCCCTCCCACCACCTGCAGGAGGAATGTCCTCTCAGATCACAGGAGTGAGGCAGACGACAACAAAAGGCACGGATGGGAGGAAGCTTACTTTTGAGCTGTGGAACATTTTCTCTTTTCTATAAACCTGGGAAGCTCAGGCCCAGGCATTCTTAACTGGGCACAGTGTAACTTCCACGTGTAGTTCATTTGACAAGCCATTTTCCAAGACAGTGTGTGGGTCTTTCCTTCGGCTTTTGAAAGAGCAGTGGCAGGTGGAAATACTGCCTTGAGAGCCTATTCCCCTGTCCTGCAGCCTCAAGACAGAAAGGCTTGGACAAAATGTTACAGAAAGCCGAGGGACAATCATGCAGAAGGTAAAAGCCAGATGATTCACATGGCCTGGAGAAGTGCGACAGCTCACAGTCCTCAGCCAGTAACTACTCATGCCCATGATCTGTATTTTGTTATCTCACTAAATTGCACAGGGTCTCCCTTGGAGACATCTGGAATTTGTGGAAGAACACCCTACAACCATCACAAAGGTTAAAGCCATTAAAAACCAAATTAACTGAGTCTTTTACTAGAAAAAGAGTACGTATTAAAATTATTACTTCTTCGACCTTTAATATTTTTAGCTTAAGCAGGAAACATAATGAAACACATTGAAACACATTCAAAATATCCATTTTTTAAAATCACTCAAGAAGCCAGACAGAAGCAGGCCTGTATTGCTGCTGTAACTGCTCCAATGCCACATGCCATTTTTATCATTACTAATATGATGCTTTCAATTAGCAGAGACCTTACAGTCCTGCCCTTTCACATGCACTAATGTTACTCATTTGAATTCTTCTTATGTTTCTCAGTCTAGGAAAGTCTTTTTCTTCAGAGGTTAAAGAAACTTGGTTATCCAAGAATGGCAATACAGTGTTTATCACTTATTAAACTGGTTCTGACACAGTTTGACACTTCAGTAACTTAAAACCGTTTTGTTTCAGAAATTCCATATGTAAGTAATCTGCAACCAAGGTCAGGGACTTTGCCAGATTTAATGGGGGGGTCAGGGGGAAAGACATCTTGAATATGAAATAGCCAATTTACAAGATTATGAGAATAATGTATTTTACTTGATTAAAAAAAAAAAAAAGAGAGAAAGAAGAAAAAAGAAGAAAGAAATCTCTTTTCTCCCCACAGGTGGTTTATGACACAGCATAAGCACACAAGTGCACTATTCCTTTCTCTACTTTCCCAACCATCCTACAGAGAAGCTATAACATCCTTGAACAGACTGCTGGATACCACAAATCCACAAACTGAATGCACATAGGGAGAAAGGTGGGGCAAAACGATGATGTTACCGCTATTGCCAAACCCAAGCAATCAAAATTCTGCATCATGCAGTTCCCACACTGTACCTAAACACCATCACTCTGAGACTGGTTTATAAACTGGAAAGGAAAACTAATGTGAGGACTTAATTAAGATTTATGTTTTCAATTTTCTCCAAAACTACAAAGGCTAGGTTATTTATTTGTTAAACAAAGGCTGACATTCCACAATGATGACCAGATTTCAGCAGCTGGAGAATTGGGGCAGACATCAAGTGTGATGAAACTGTGAAATCCCAGGCTTGGTGATAGTGCCTCTTTTTTCTCCTTGTCCCAGCAGGAAGTGAAGCCCTCAGACCCTCCACAATCATCTCCCATGCAGATCTTGCCTGCTCCAAGCATGGCATGTTTGAATGTGTACAGCTGCCAGGCAACTTGACATATGACTGTCAATATGTCAGATATGAGGTCTGGAGCTCTGCATGTTGACATAAACACAGCCAAATTGTGAACATTTGACTTCACATACATATGATTACATCCAAACAAATACTCTCTAAATATTTATTTTTCCTTTTACATTGCAATCTACATTGAAAAAGCAACTCATTCTCTTCAGATGGTATGAATATAAAATATGCATGTGTTTTGTTTCTCAGGCATACCATTAATTGCAGCATCTTCTTACTTGTGCAATGTTTGAGTTCTACATTATGGCCTTTAAGAAGCTCAGAAAATTTTAAATCCCATGGGAACATTCACCTCAATTGCATCATATAAACTGGTTGCAATAATTTAAGTGTAAATAATACTCTCAGAGCACTACTCCACACTGAAACAATTCATAATCAAATCTTCTGCTTCAGAGTTTCTGTGAGTTGTTTTCAGGTGGTTGAAGGCATTAGTTCCACTGAATTTGACCATTCTTGAGGCACAGCTGACTAGATATGGGCAAGGTTTGTGGATCTTTCCTTTTTGCAGAAGCAAAGACTGGAACAACCAGCAAGGACATGGACTGGTGCTCTCAGATATTTGGCCAGTACTTCCTTTCGCAAGAGTAGGGGCCAGTTGAGTTACCATTCTCAGAGCATGGAAGAATTTTCCTTCAGGTCAAACCGGCTCTGGCCTTAGGGAGTTTTCTCCACCTTCCTCTTCATCAGAGCCCAGCATCCCCCACTGTGATTGTCTGGACAGATTTCCAGTCAGTCAATTCCTGCCGTGGTGAGGGCCTCAGGCAGCGGCAGGACCTCAATCTCCCTCGTGTTCTGCCTCAAGCAAATAAACCACTTTGTTTTCACAAGACTGAGAACTGTTAGTTTACTTCAGGTCTCTGAGCAAAACACAGACGGTCATCTATTTCAAACTTAATGACCTGTGAAGTACAGGAGCTTGATCAAATGACCTTCTCTATTTTCTAGAAAACTAAAAAGCAACTGTATATACAAAAGATGTTAGGATTTATTTCAGTTTCACATACATACATCAGTAATGTCAGAATGTCATTATTAACATCCTACATGGACCCTCTGCTCTAAGGTACTGTACAGTTGCACTGCTTAGAAAAATTATGTTAAGCTCTCAAGTTACCTAAGGCAATAACTAAGGGTACCTGGCAGAATACTAACCCTTCTTGTGAACTGTGTTTTATGTAATTCCAGGAGAACACTGTGAATCAGATCTATTCCAAAGATTAACATCCATTAAAAAAATTTCCTATTTAATTATAGTTAGCCTAAAACACTAGAATTCAGTTTTAATGTCTATTGTCTAATGTCTGTGCCTGTACTAAGGCATGACAGACAAGAGATTCCTACTTTTTTATTTCATAAAGAAATATTGTTCCTCATGCATGTTTTAACTAGATGGACATAATACAGATTTTTTTAAATAATTGCCCAAATTAATCTCCTTTAGGTCATCCAGGCTACTGGTGCAAAATTCACCTAACAGGCATGAAATGCAATGTACATCAGAATGTACTGATAAAGCAATCCAGTTAACTAGCATACATGCCAGTAGCTCACACAATAAGTCTAAAGTAAAGCTAACTTCATAAAGAAAGTCATTAAAGGCTAAGAAGTCATTAGCCTATGACTTTCTCTGCTACCTGATATTGGAAGTGCAATGCCTGAATTCTGCCAGCAGCTAATCTCAGAGTCCTGAGTGTCAGGACCAGGACACCTGCCTGTGCCACACAAGTCCCCAGACAGGACTTCCATCAATTTATCTGGGTTTTTTGATTTGCTTTCATTTTTATTAACCTTGTTATACTTTACCTCTCCCTTTTCTTGCCCCACAGTGTTTTTCATGAACTCTGTCACAATCACTGCAACTTCTCTGTCAGTGGAGAAAGGTTATTTCTGCACTCCAAATCAAACAGGACTATAAAATTAAGAGTTGAGGCTCTGCGACAGTCCAGTCTTTGGCTTCTCTACAGCAACTTAGAAAAACAAAATGCTTTCCCAACTTGTGTCTGAAATAGCTGTTACTTTCAACACAGATGAAATCTGACAGGAGCAATCAGGTTTTAAAAACATTTCTTCAACTCCAGTAGGCAAGAACATTTTTTTTCTAAGCCCTTTTTCTTTTGAAGACTGAGGATTAAATATATCTTACAAGTAAGGAGCAGAAGGAGAGAACACAGAGTGCGTGCAGAAGAAAACCAGCTGAAAATTAATTCTTTTACATACCATCATCTTTTTATGATCTGGAAATTCAAGGCCAAAATAGTCGCCTTCCACAAGGTTCAGGTGGTTGCAAACAGCATCATGCAAAACTTTCCCTGGAGCTCTTTGCTGAAAGAAGAAAACAAAGCCTAGGGTTACAAAGATGCTTTTAATTGGTGGCAGAAAAATTATTATGCTAAGAAATTATTCAGTAAACAACACTGTCAAAACTGTTTACAAAACCAGTGGATATTACAACCGTACCCACAGGGCAGTTGACAATAATCACACCAATTTTAAAACTAAAGAATACATCTATCCATCCCTGGATGGCAGCTCTGAATCCATCTTCCATGAGTTTTCATTTTTTGAGGGAAAAGTACCATGAAACAGAAGAGGTAGAAGAGGGGGACTTGGGATATAGTTTTCTTACATCTGCCAAGGCTAATTTCTACCGTGAATTTTTATTTTATCCCATGGCCTTTCAAGCCATGTCAGGTGGTGCACATACATCTGTATACAACACACTTAAACCAGAATGCTCACTGACAGACCTGTCACACAAAACACCAAGGATTGAGGGCTTGCTGGCTTGAGCTTGATACACAACAAGCTCAAGCCCTGGGTTCTGGCTTCAAGAGGGCTTATCCCAAATTCCCTGCTGGGAGGCACTGAGGCTGCTGCAGGCCTGTCTGTGCTACCCTAGCTGAGCTGGCAAGCAATTTGGAGGAGTCAAACACACTGAAAGCCTTTCCTCTATAAAGACCAGATGTTCTAGCCCAATATTAGCTCCCAGAGCCACTGCTCTGCTGATTGTAAGGATTCTTTTCATCAGCCCATCCATTAAATCCACACCTGCAGAAAATACTATAAATTACAGTTCAACAGCAAGTCTTCTGCAAAAAACAGTCTCTGTATAAAAGGGCCAATCACTGAAATAAAATATTTTTGTTCCTTGGACAAATGCACCTATTTTAACTCAAGAGGCCCAGAAACACAGATCTACACTCACTTCAGAACAAATAATAACCCATTATATTACACAAACCCCTCTGTTACAAGAGACCAATCACACCTGGGCAAGTGCCCTTGCACTCAACCTACACACTTCCTTTCAGCACAGTAAACAATTTCTAGAGCAAAATGAAACAGCAGTAACTGAGTGACGAAAAGACAACCATTAGAGGGGGGCAGACCAGCTTACCTGGCTCAAACCTGAGCCTGAGCCGAGGTACTGGCATCTCCAGGAAGTGCCCACACCAACAGCCTACTCAATCCCACTCCTTCCCAGATGAATCACAATGCAGTTTGCTATTCACTGGGATACCAAAAAATAAATGGACAGGTTTTTTCCACCCAGGATAATACTGGTTTTCAGGCATAACCTGGAGTGCAAAGCATCTTTCCAAAGGTAATTTATCTAACATTCTACACTATGAATTGCGAAAAGTACTCAGTAGTGAGGCTTACAGCAGGGAAATTAAAGCAATGATATTTTTTTAGGGAAAGCACAGGATATATGTGGCACCACAGCAGCCCTGTCACTCTGGTCATGCAGGAGACAATGACTGAACCCTTCAGTGCTGGCTGGTTTTGAAAGTCTGAAGAGAAAAGCCAAGCTCACTTCTCCAAGAACTTGCTAAGCAGGTTTCTATCCAACATACTCCCAGCACCTCTAACAAGCCTATGCCACCAGGAAGCAATGTTCACTCAAGTTATTAACTGTTTGTTAATATTTGTTGTTAGACTCCTGAATACTGTCAAAAACACGTCCAGAACAATTGCAGATAAAAGCACTAATTTTTTTAAGCACTCACCATAACCTTGCAGTAACTAAAGTAATTCATACCAAAAAGCCAAGTAAGAGGCTACAAAGAAGGAAGGAAATAAGACACCTCTATTTTTCTAGATAGAGCACTTTTGATCTGACACAGTGCCACCCAAAATAAGTCTCAAGTGCAAGTATATTTGAACACCCTCACTTCATGTTCTCCAGCTTCATTAAACCAAAAGCAACCCCAATGCCCACCACTCAGCCTGCACTGGCCGTGGTGCCTTGTATGCCAGTTCTAACAGAAAGCTTCCCACATTTTTCACTCCACCTATCACTGTACATAGGCACAAACAAACACACTTTGTCTCTTAATGAAAGAGCTTCCCAGTAAGTGCATTTCATTGGAGGCAACAGAATAATATTAAACACATTAGACTGAGTGAACTAACGGTATTATTTTACTACTCTGAAAACACACCTACAAATGGTTTAGAAGCAAATGCTCCTGCTTCCAGACTAGTCTCTGGCTTTCATGGTTTGGCTGGGGCTGCTAGAGAGAGGAAGAATGGGTTTATCCATCACCTTTACAGCAAGAAGCTTTCCTACTTGTGCACAGCCAGAAAAATGGAAATGTACCTGTGAGAATGCACGTATGTCTCATTTAAGTAGTTTGATGGACTCCTGTCTGACAAAGAGCACACTTCATCATTCCTCACAGGGGAAAAAAGGTGTCTCTGAGTGGAGATTTTTGACCAACAGGAAAAAAGGCAGAGAGCCACCTGCATGACCACACGACCCAAGGTTAGCTGAGGAGAGCACGCCTGTCTGATCTCAGACCATGAGTAAAAATGTTTGATTAAACCCTGCTGAGTGTTTTCATAAAGTGTTTTTTTTCTTACAGGCATTTAGACGACAGAACAGCAGTCTTGTAGTATTTATGTCACTTGGCATTTTCTCTGGAGTATGCCTCGATAAAATGAAATGCTTCTTGCTGCAGTATTTGTAAATATTATTATTCTAAACTCACCTTAGCTTTGATCAGTCTACCTCAAAATAAAATCTGACAGTTCTCTCAAAGGAAATGCTGTGCATATAAAATCTGCTGAGATTTAGAGCCTGATGAAACTCCAGTCTTGCAGGACCAGAAGGAGAAGTACAACATCCACAAAAGCAGAACTCACAGGGTTTCAGAGAGATGTTGATTCAGTGCAGTTCCATGACATCCCTACTAAAAAATTTAAACACAATAAATTAAAAGCTCAGACTACTGGATATGGAAGCAAACCAGGAGTCATTCAGGGCACAGCAAACACAAGCTGACAGAAGAAGCATTCAGGAATGAGTGTGCCACACCAATGACATCATCTGTAGCCAACAGTTGTGCCTGACTTAAAACATGGTTACAAGGCCTATGAGAAAATACAAGTTTTCCACAGAACTCAGAAGGCATTTTCCAACAATCCAGTGTGGCCCTGCTGCCATGCCTCAGACAGCAAGTACTAGGCAAGCTTCATGAGCTGCTGTCCCACAGCCCTGGGGCTGCATCTGCACGAGCCAGAGCTTGGCTGCTTTCCCTGCTCCATGGCAGCACCAGTCTTCTCCCACGAGTTCTTCTTCTTCCACGGGGGCCCACGAGTTCCCCAGAGCAGCTACACATGCATGTCAGGTTGCAGGGGGAGAGGTGCTGTCCTACAGAGGGGCTCTGCCTGCTACACTGAGAAAGCACAAGACCAATACATGACCTTCACAAAAACTTCAAACATTGGCATGAGGGAAGGTCACCAGTGTGGCCAAACATGAAGGGTGTGGGGAAGGAGAGCCGGGAGACCTATCTCCTGCTCTTCTTGTGCATCATCAAATGAGGTGCACAAGGGAGGGAAAGAACTCACCCAGAGGTGAAGACCAGTGGAGAAGGATGGGGTATGCAAGTGAGATATTGCCATGGAAGCGTGGAGGCAATGAAAGTTGGTGGCAAGGCTGTACCTGCAGGTCACTTGCAGCCATAGATACCACCATGAAGGCAGCAAGGGAAAGGGAAGAGGAGGGCTTGCTGGAATACCGCTGGCCAAAGGTGCCATGCAGCTCCCAGGAGCTGGGAAGCAGCTGCAGCAGGTGGCAGACCCCTGCTCCTGTTTCTTTTGACAGCCAGATTCTGGTATAATCAATGAAAAAATGTTGCAGCTCGATAGGGTAATTCTTCCTTTTCCAAACCAGCCATCTGAGCACACTGGCAGTGAACTTTTCCTAAAAAATGCATTTTTATCTTTTACCCAACAACCAGGAGCTCTGACACCTGTTTTAACAGTTTCATTTTAGATGAAGTGAAACCCAGTGTGGCTGATATACCAGAGAATTACTATTATTCTCTTGATGTGGTATTTACTTACACCAAAATAATATTATACAATTATTGCAATAAAAAGAAGCTCACTGACTTCCAGCTACACATCCTTATTGCTTAATGCATTTTGAACTGGTCTTTCATTTAGCTCTGTGAAATCACATTTTAAAAGTCACTTTACCTTTTCAGGGAACGTCAAGTTCCAAATTACGAATAATGTGCATCACCACATTTAGCTGCAAGCTATGAAGGTACCCAGTCAAACTTGCCTGCTTTACACATTATACATTCAACATTTTGCTGGCTGCTCATTATCCCGGCCCTACTCAATTCAGCCTCACTCTGCTCCCACCAAAATCCAAAACAGTGTGTTGTTCATGATCTTTCAATGGTGAATATTTTAATAGGTTCAACAATTCTTTCATGTCCTAGCAATCTTCAATTATTAAAAAAAAATGTCTCTCTATGTACATACTTATTTAAACCATTCTTTGACACAGACTGCAATACATTTTGGTTTTTTTTTTTTAAAAAAAGTACATGGCTATATCTGGAAGATATTCGGAGCTTTAAAAGAAGTGGGTTTGGACACATTACACCAATCCCCACAATCAATTCAGAAATTATTTCACTAATATCTACCAAAAATAAGTATATATTTATGGTCAAATAGTGATTTTACCATTTTTTATTTGTTCAGCCAAATAATCTGTGATCCCAGCTTGAACAAGATCTTTGATTGAATGGTTTTTGTTTGTTTTTACATTACTGAACAGTAATACCAGCTTAAAAAACCCCAAATAAAATAAACACTTTCTTCTGAACATCTGAAAAACGTGAGTCCAATTTTTGGTTGAAATAAGAAATAGTTGCATGTGGAAACAGAGACTACTCTGTTTTCCTTCTCTTCTTCAAAACGGTTGCAAACATGTCAGAAAGAAGTTTGGGTGGCTTTGGTTTTTAATTACACTTGCTTGTACAGTAGTAGCAACTCATAAAGAGAGAAAATAATTCCTTTATATTCATCTGAAAGAAAAAGGTATATTCATCATTCACACCTGCCACCACATAAAGGCAGGCATTTCTTTCACTAATGCCCTGTTTCTATCATATTCTGGGGGCTCAAATGCTCTAAAATGAAATGTGACCATTTGGTCATGCTAAATACTTTACAAATACTTAAATATTACATGGCACAAAGGTTAAACACAAGGTTTAAAACTGTATTTGATCTTTCATAGTTAATCAAAAAAATCCCTTGTACTGATCAGCCTTTTATCAAATCAGCCAAATCAGATTGCCAAATTATTTTTATACTCCAATTTAACAACTGAGTTGAAATGATTGTGAAAACTTCATTCAGTAATTTCATCACTATTTCTGAAGTCATATATGGTTGTAAACACTACTAAAAATAACAACCCCACATTCTTAACAGCATAACTTTCTCAGTTATTCAAAGCTGTTAAAATTATATAAGTATCTACAACTTTGAAATGAAAGAAAACCAACCAACCACTGTCCGTGATAAGCAAACAGTATAAAAATAACCTCAAAGATAAGACTAAGCACAGGGTTCTTAAACAAATAACCCTGTCAGAAGTTTATACTTCAAAGAAGGCTTGAAAACTACTCACAGGAGAACAATGCTCTCAGCATTTGAAGACAAATTTCATATTTTAAACAGTTCTCCTTTGTGGCTTAAAATGAAATGCATAATTCATGTTTAGCAAAGGTGTATTTCCTGAGAGGTGGGATTAAAGGCAAGGCATACTGGACTGAGTGTTGTTGCTCCGGACCTAATACTGCCAAGACACTTGGAGATCCTCTGCCCTTCTCCTCCTCTCCTCCCTTTCAAAGTGTAGGTGTTAATCCTATAGGAAGGATTAGATGACTATAAAAATAGTGTTAGACCATAAAGATAGCTCTTCCACCTGGGCTTACTAGCTTTTACCTCACTGTTCAGCTTAGACTTGGTACTTGAGAAGTGTTGGAAGAGGTGTGGATCATCACCCCTACGTACCAGGCCAAAGAACAGAGGAGTGACACCTTTAAACACAGCAGTCTCAAACTCTCACCACGACTTTTAAGCAGGCAGATCCCCACCGTGTACCTGCAGCCACCAGGTATGCATCCCATTTGAAAAGAGGGTGTAGAAGAGGCAGATTTTTATGATAACCTGAAGGCACCTCATTCCTTTTAAGATGTTTTCCATTTGAACGTAGTTGAAGGCTCTGCTCCTGGCACGTATCCCACATGCTTCTGCACAGACTGTGCACATACCATCAAAGGGCGGATTGAGGCCAAAGGCAGGAACAGAATAAGTCTCTTATAGTGCCTTAAAAACAGGCGATTGATCATCCACTGTCTGTGTACAATGAGACTATTTAGTGTTCTTTTCTTTCAAGATTTTAGTGGACTGCTTTTACACTCACCACATAAGCTGTATTCCCTTAATTCCAGTGCTTGCCTGCCTTAGCCTCTGCTGTACGCTTTTACCCTTCAGTCGGTTTTGGCGGTCGTGGCACCTTTTTTAGAACAACACAATTGTAACATAAGGTACTTTTTACTTCAGGTGTGTTTTACTCCAAATACCTGCCCTTAAAAAAATGCAGCTGCAAAGTTAGACTATTTTTTCCCCAACCTATCAGCTACAACAGACAAGAAAACTTCAACAATGATTATTTTAGGAATTTCATTGCTAACTAAAAATCAACACAGCAAACAATTATTGAGGCAAAAAGTACAAAAATAAGAGGTTTAATAATCATCTCATTTGCTTGCATTTCTAGCACGTAGAAAATTGCAGTTTTCTACATTTAAAACATGGATTTATTATTGCAACTATGCTCTTGGATTTCTGATTGTGACGTACTGGTTTATGTCAAAATATTTTCTAAAATAAGTAGAAGCAGAAGGATTGCTCTTACTAGACCCTAAACCCTCTTCCAAAGTCCAAAAATCAAATTTAGTAGACATAGCCAGCAGTGAAATTCAGGTGAACATTAAATACTATATAATCCTTTTTAAATAATTAAATACTGTGGAAGGAAAAAGAAAAATACTATCTAGCAAAGCTAGTGAAAAGTTTTATGATGAGGCTATTTTCGGTACTGCTGGGTTAAGCTGTTTCTTATAGCAGAGTCAGACTAACACAAAATTCAGCTTCAGTAAATCCTCAGGTAACTGTGCATCTCCATAATTATGGTACAGTAAAGCTATGGAATTGGAGGCTCTGCTTGGTCTGTTTTCACTTGGCTCATAAAATTACACCTTTATACATTAATGGGCAAACACCACCCACACTGTATTTATTATATATGCCATTTTGATGTGCATGAGAGGAAACAAAAATGGAGAAGGCATGGGCTGGGCACCTTCAGAACAGAGCCTTTCACACCACAGAGCAACATGTCTTCAGGTGTAATGCTCCAATAACTTGATTTCTTTGCAGTCCTTACAAATGCCAACTGATGTTAATACTGATTTTATTTGCCATCTTTCAATTACTTGAATTTCTAGTTTACAAGGAGTTTGTCACTGGAGATTCAGCAGCAAGAACCACAAAGCTAGCAGAGCTTTTGATAAAGAAGAAGAAAGGGGAAGATTCTTGGAGCCTGGAGAATTTCCTCCTCAGGTAGCTGTAGAGGCAAAATTCCAGAGTATTTGTTTCACACATCCATCCCACTGTCATCAATGCCAAAAGAAAACTGAGATTTCTTACTGGCTAAACACCACAAGCCATATAAACCAAAAATATTCAGCTTTTGGCCACAGTAGTCTAAGTACACATCTGTTTATTACAAAACTTTACTCATGGTGAAAAGCATTAACAAAATACTTCATGGTTAGTTTCCTGGTTCACTGGTTCCTTTGGCTCTATTTACAGCATTTTAACTATCTGGCATCTAACTCTCAGTTAAAAACTACAATTGATCTTGTATTAACTTTTCTGTACTGATTTACAAAACCCCTACATTTCAAACATATTCACTTAAAATTCACTTTATCAACATAAAGGTGGTGTTCTGATCCCCCCTGCTTATGAATTCAGCTGGAAAACTTCATTGTTATCTGCCTAATAATCCTCTAAGAAATTGTCCCAATGGGAACAACGTATCCCTTCACATGAAATGTGAACGCTGATCTCGGTAACACCAAAAACCCCTAAGCCCAAAAAATATCAAACTGCAAAACCAGACCTCTGCACGAGCTCATTAGTCCTCCTGAAAGAAACCAAACCTTGTCTCTTGTAGTACAACCATAACTTCCTTCATATGGGTGTAAAACATTTGTGGGAAATCAGAAGTGGCAGAGTAAGTCTTTTAAATAACTGTTTAAGGCTGCAAAATTTCACACCCCAACAATTAAATTCTTAGACTTCCAGTGGGAAACTCTTGGCAGCACCACTGTTACTAAAACAAAATTACTTTCCTTGAACATCATTAAAATGCACAGTGTGGACAAGAAAAATGAGGCATTAAAAGAACAATGAAAAAACTTACTAAAAATATGTCATCTTATATCCTGAATTAGCTCCTGTAAATGCTGAGTCATCTCTGCGTATTTTCACTGGCAAAACTAAAAAGTGGTTTGTGGCTGTTCTTTATCCCCTTAGCAAAGCAACCATCCACTGCTGGAAGGGACTATTTTGCTTCTGAAGAGTATCATCCACACGATGTATTGCAGCTTCAGAGCCTTGACACTGACTGGTGATGACTTGCAAAAACCAGAGCCAGCCCATCATGAATTTAAGATCTTGGTGTGAGTTGCAGGGCAGATGCATTAAACAGTGCTTTCCTCATGATCTGAAACAAACTACTTTGCAAATCAGCACGTAAGAAAGGTGGAAGGCAACAATACTTTTTCTGAAACCGTGTGCACACTAAAAATGCTTCTCTGAAAAGCTATGTCTTGTTCAGGGAGGCAAGAAGTGAGGGAGTCACACCAAAGCCATTCCAGCTGTGACACCAAAATCCATAGTGGTGACCCAGGGGTGCCAGCAGGCATCTCTCTGACAAAGATTACCTCTGAATTACCTATGTTTAATTGTCAGCCAAGGGATGTAAGTGGGCAGATGTCTCCATCTGGCAGGAGCTGCACCTCCACCATGAGGCTCTGTCCACAGTGATGTGCCTGATGGCTCCAGGCACAGCCTCCTGCAGCACAAGGATGCCCACAGCACAAGGATGCCCACAGCATAAGCCCAGCGTGCGTGCTGTGGGCACTGGCTTTGGAAAACACACCATAAGATTTGTTTTCAGAAACTAGATGGGAGGTTGATGTGAAGCTAATAGAACCTCATTTTTCAGAATGTTTTCTTTATGGAAAGCTGTTTTACTAAAGCTCAAGTCTGGAACCAAGCATATACCTGTCAAATAAATGTTGATATTACTTTCTCCCCCTGCAAGCAAAAAACTGAATGAGTTTAACCCCCGGCCTCGGTGCTATTTAGTGGCATACTGTGCTCGTTGTTTCTTGGGAAGAGCTGCAACTGAGTCTCAGAACACTCATTAAAAAGACCTCAGATTGAATTTCATAGCCCTCAACTTTTGAAAGGGAATATAATGGCACCATTCAGTGCTTTCAGTATAATTCAGCAGCGTAGCAGCCAGAGAGTAATTGGGGATGGAAACCCCATTCTCTCTGACACCCCTCATTCCTTGCCTCCCACTTTAGCACTCCTCTTTCTGGTTTTAGGCAAAAATCATATAACCACCTTCTCAGGTTTTCTTTTTTTTTTTTAACATGAAGAAGTGGTTGCTTCTCTGTTATATTTTCTTTGCCTGCTCATTTTTCCTAATTTTCTTTACACATAAGCAAACACTTTAGTAGAATGAAGGAGTAGGCAATTCTTAAGTCATCAAATGTGAAAACAAAACCCTTATATAGAGACTGGAAACATGAGAATACGAAGTTTTGTGAGTATATAGGAGTTATTAACTATAAAACCAGACTGAGATGCAAAGTGGTTATTTACTATTTTTATTTGGATACATTTTAGTTCAGTTGTGATTTCACTAAAATCCCTTGAATAAAATAATTCATTTAAAGGCAAGAAGTCAAAGACCTGGGAAAAAGACTTACAACAAATTTTGAAAAAAATGAGAGATGTTTGGGCAAAATATTAAATCCTAAATCTAGAACAAAACCAAATGTAACAGGAAAAACCTTTCCATCAGTCTCAACATTACTATTAATCTCAGCAAGTACTCACAGCGTCCAAGATTGTACATATTTCACTTTTTATTTTACCAGTGGAAGGAAAGCACATTTTAACAACAGGATACAGAAGATTACAAAAAGGACACCCCTAGATGAAGCCTTCAGGCTGTGGCTGCTGCTAACTTATACCATGTTACACCCTAACTCTCGTCTTCAGGCAGCCCACTGCTCCAGCTGGATCTCGTGCTCTGACAGCCAAAATGCAAGGCAGGGTAAGGAAGAGAACCTTGCACGCAATTAAAATTAAGAGTTTCTGTAGGATCACTTGGTACCAGCCTGTCTTGCAAAACTGGTGTGGACTGGCTAAAGAAAAGCTTGGTTACAGCATTTTACAATTGATCCGGATTGCATATAGAGTAATCATGTATTTATGTGTGAAGCTGAAACAGAGGTCGTCTGAGTTCATTCCTAATGAGCAAAATTCATACCAATGAAAGGTTTTCATGGAAGCAAAACTTCCAAGTGCAAAATATAAGTTTCAAAATCAAATTCTTCTGTAAGTATCTGAAAGGCAGAAGTTTTGAGTAGTTTTTGCCAGTCAAGATCCCAACACACAAGAGTTTCTTGTCTGGTTATGCAAGATCTGTCACCAGTCTGATGGATGTATAGGAAACGTATTCAACATTTCTCTAAGCAGCCTCAAAAGACTTTAAAATTGAATATACTGGGAGTTTGATCTGTCTTTTAAACATGCAAATACACAGGAGAAAAAGTGAGAACTGTCTGTACTCTCAGGGGATTTGCAAGGGGAAGGTAAAAACTCTGTTTTGGGCATCACTGAAAAATGCTATCTTCACTTTGGGACACAAACTAGAGTAGAAAGACAAGTTAGAAGTTAGGGGACCTGGTACAGTAGGAGTTACAATAATGGCTTCTTCTACCAGCAGATTTCAGAGGCACTTCATAATGATTTAGTCAAGTCACATTTTCAAGGAAAGATAAAAAATAACTACCTCTCTTTTTAATACAACTACACACTTTTCAGAAAGATCCTCAGGAGCTTTTCCACTCTTTCTTTGCAGCGTCTCCTCACACAGCAGATGCTTTAAAAAAATCCATCCATGAGTCATCTCAGTTCTCTGAAAGATGAAGTTGCTATAGGTTGTAGCAGTCTGATGAATGGTTATATCAGCAAACAATACAGAAGTGTAGCCATCATCGGAGGGGAAGCACAAGTGGAGTGGTAAAAATGTGCTCTGCAGAAACTGTGACTTCAGCCACTTCAAAATGCAAAGCTGCCCAGATTGACCTCTGTGTTGAACCTAGCACCAAACAGTAGCACAGACAGAGCAGAGATCTGCTTATATATTTGTGGCAGACCAGGGAAAGAAGGGATTTGTGCTTGTATCTCTGGGGCAGTAGGAGGTGAAGAGGGAAGAAAGGCCAGCAGGATTCCTAAGCTGTACATGATGTGTGTTAACAGCACATGGTCTGAGCAGGCAAAAGCTTCTCATTAATCTCCAGAGAGCTTCCTCCTGACTGTGAGCAAGATTCTACTCTTACCTATGTTGAAGAGGGAACATTCAACTTTCATCCCATTTCCCACTGCTTCTGCATGTGTGTGTGTGTATATGTGTGTGTACCTTGCAGAATTGCCTGTGCCTGCAGTTAATGTGAAACACTTGAGAGACAATAAATTACACCCTTCTGCTTCACTGCTCATTCAACCACACAAACTGTTCAAGCTAAGGAGATTCCTAAGAGATCTGCCTTCTGTCACTCAGACAGAGGCCTCAAATATCAAAGGAAAGCATCACCACTTACTATCACAAGTACATAAACACAGTCTTGGAAACACAACTTTTATAGCTTTTATTTTGTTTTAAAGTGCAATAACGTTTTCTTTTACGCTCTGTTTAAAAACCTGTGTTGTACAGAATTAAATACTGTGATTTGGGCTTTGGACAAAATTGCTAAAATACATCTTTAGACACAGCAGTTTTAAAAAGGCAAACGAGCCACTCAACTGGTTTTTTTCTTAAGGCCAGAATACAGCAGTGGCGTATTAGATACCACTTTGATATAAATGAGCTTTATCAGCAACAACAGGCTTCGTGGGAAACAAGCATTCTCTGTTCAAGGTACGTCAAAGAGAAGTCTTTGGGGATGTGCTATCAAAAGTCAAACACCAGGCAGCCACAATACGACTTCTTTGACCACATTTTCAGTCTTAGGTTGAATTTCTCCAGAAAGGGAGTTTAAATGCATTTAACCTTGAGGATAATGTGTGTAACTGGAAAAGGATTTGATTTTATCTAATTCGTGGGGTTTTCTTAATGCTGAAACCTTAGTCCTTATGTTCTTAGAAATAGCATGCATCTCATCTTAAATCTACATTTGTAAATATTCTTTGTTTAATGTTAATACCTACATAATTTACCAATTCCTGGGCTGTGTGAGAGCAATAAATTTTATTTACTCTGGTCACCACAGAGAAGAGATCAGGGTCTGCCCCCCTTCTTCCCCTCACAAGGAAGGTGTGGACCCCTAGGAGGTCTCCTTTCAGTCTCCTCCAGGCTGAACAGACAAAGTAACCTCAGCTGCTCCTCCTATGGCTTCCCCTCCAGGCTCTTTGCTGTCCTCTGTAATAGTTTAATATCTTTGCACACAGGACACAAGGTGAGGCCACAACAGTGCAGAGTAAGGTGGGACAATCACCTTCCCTGACTGTGTTACAAGTAATTATTACCAAGATGCCTAGTATGAAACTTAACATGTATGCTTCATCTTTGCCTATTTATAAAATGTTTATGTTATCCATGTTTGTACCAGCCCTCAAGTGAAGTTCTGGGCCAGCATATATACATACCTCTGTAATCTCCACCAAAACACTGTCTTGCTACCAGCTTCAGAAATTATCTTTCTTCATCATAATTTACTTCGGAAAGTCAGACTACCCTGTCAGACTCAGAATAAATCTCTTTAGGGAAAGAACTTCTGCATACAGAAGACCACAATGGCATTCAACCATGAATACTGCCAATACACTTCTTGTACTGGCCTTTTACTGATTTTCAATCCCAACATCTCATATTGCCTGACAAAGAACAGCATGTGACCAAACCAGGGAGAGCTGTAACCCTAATCTGGCATTAAGGAGCCAATATTATCAGCTTTTTAGATTGTAAGTATTTCTGAAATTATTGCTACCAAACACCTTGAGTCATCCTCAAACACTGAGCAAGGTCTTGGCCAGGAGAACAGCATAGGCTTTGCAGGATGAGAAAGGTAAGTGAAGACATGTCACTGGCATCCTTCTGCCTTTTTAATTGTTACCAGATCATCAACACTCCTCAACAGGTTCATTCAAGTTAACCAAAGGCAGCAACTTCTGAGCGAGTCCCAGTGGGAGAGTCCTGCAGAACATACACTGCAGGAGCTGAGGAGGTTGGCCATCATGTACCGGGTAAGCCAGAGATCTGTTGACCAAACAAAGTGCTGCAGTTCTGCTTTTAGCCACCCAGAGAACACAAAGAAAGAAAAAAAGTCTTCATGTTTGTGCTAAAACAACAGGTCTAAAACCTGCTGAGGAAATGCAAATATTAGCAAATGCAGAGGCCTGTCATAAATGGAATTTGCATCTCATGTCATGTGCTGGTACCAAAAATCATATGAATTAGCATGTGCTACAAGCATCCACAGCACCATTTGCTCCAAGAACAAAGTGTGGTTTACTCGAGGGACAGTATGATACAAAGATAAGACCAGTGACAAGTTTATTGTGTGGTTCTCACCTGTGGGACCATCATAGTCAGACACAGCCTTTGCAGTGGAAAGGACTAGTACTTGCTGTTAAAGAAAGCACAAATACCAGCAGACAGTACCTCCTGTTGCTCCCATATGCTGTTATGTGCCTACAGCCACAAGCTGCCCCTACTTTCTCTCTATAGCCTACAGGGAAAGGGAAAAAGGCTGAAAGCAAGGAAGTGACCCAAAACAAGAATCCAACCCCCTCACAGAAAATGCCTTTCATCCAACATATCACAACTATAAGCAGACTTTGAACAATTAAAGCCAGGAAAAGGTGAGTTATGCTCATCACTGCCAGTAACTGTTCATTACAAGGGCACACACTTCCTTCTTGCTTATGATGTAGCACCATTTCCCAGCACTGAAACAGGGTGCTATTCAGCCCCAGTTACATGCTAACCAGAAGACACAGTTTCACATTATTTGCTAGGGTAGGTATTTACCCCCATGACCCTCAGAGCCTTGTTTGGGTTGAAATTCATTCATTTTTAACAGCAATTAAGCATTCATTTGCCCTGGAATTCCTTCATGTCAAGTGAAAAGCAGGGATACTTTCAGAGAAACACTCAGGCCAGGCAAAACTGAACAGATGAAGGTGGCCTTCATCTCATTGCTACTTTGCTTCTCCTTCTGGATTACATGATCTTTAACATGGTCACATACTTATTTCTTGTTATTATTAACATTCATGAGGTATTTTGTCTACTGTGCTGTTAGGAAACAGATAAGTGCTTACACAAAAGATATTAGAGGACATAATCAGCATATTTTAGTCTTCCAAAACTGAATTCAAATTACTAAAATACTGAAAACAAATATTTCCCAATAAAAAAAATGTAATTCAAATCCATCATGAATGGATATCTCTCACCACTAGCTATTTCAGGATATCCTGTCATTAAATCAAGTATTTAAGGAAGGGCTTACATTTCTTTTTGAGTGATGCTGAATATATCTGGGTATGTGCCCTTGCTGGAGATTTATAATTAGGGTTAGGATTATAGTGAGTAATTTTAAAAGCTTGAGAAGTCACAAGATCTGCTGAGGTAATTTCTCTGACATCACGTGTGGATTCAATACTGAACATAAAAATTCTACAGATCACATATTTGCTGTTGTACAAAAAGCTATTCATCCTGAAAGCAGTGGAGACTTGAACTTCCCCCATCACCTGCACTTCCGAAGCATGACCAACGCTCCTCCACTCCTGATAATTATTATCGAGAAATGACACTACTAAAATCCATTTCACTCCTCGTAACTGCTAGCAACCGTGTCCCCAAATGTCCCCAAATATGCTTTTAAGTAAGAGAGATGGATCACACACCCCGGGTGAATTGGCCACTGGGACAACGCTCAGCTCACTGACAGCTGGGAGAGCCTTTCCTACTCCTTGTGAATCTGATGTTCAAACAACTGAGGAAGATAATCTTATCTAAAACTTTTGCACAGACAAGATTGTATGGTCTGGCACACTTTATGCTTGTCACTTCTTCATGTCTGAGATACGGTACATGTGACATTTTCTTTTGTGACAAAGAGAAGAATGATACATTCTTATAAAAGTGAGAATTTCAGCAAGATAATGGTCTTGAAAGACCTGAAGAAGACAACACCAGACAAAGCAAGAATAAAGAGAGTAGGATTGAGAACTTAATACAAGAAGGAAAGGTCCCCAAAGCTAAGCTACATCACAGGCTATGAGTAACAGCAAAATCCTCCTTTTCCTACACGTTGGCTGACACATTTTGCTTCTGGTTTCCTTCTAAGTTTGCTTCTAGTTTACTTGTAAGTCCCAAGTTTTCTCAAACCAAAAATAACCAACTTCATTCAATATCAGGTGGAGGTGTTCTTCTGGATAAGCTGGCTGCTTGTGGCTTGTACAGGTGCATTCTTTGGTGGGTAAAATCTGTCGGGATGGCCGGGCCAGAGAGTGGTGGTGAATGGAGTTACAGCCAGCTGGCAGCTGGCCACTGGTGGTGTTCCCCAGGACTCAGTACTGGGGACAGCCCTGCCTGATATCTTTACCAATAACCTGGACAAGGGGGTCAAGTGTACCCTCAGTTGTTTTGCAGATGAGACCAAGTTGGGCAGGAGTGTTTGTCTGCTGGAGGGCAGGAAGGCTCTGCAGAGGGATCTGGAGAGGCTGGATTAATGAGACAAGGTCAATGGTAAAAGATCCAAGTAGGCCAAAGGCCAAGTCCTGCACCCGGGTCACAACAGCCCAAGTTGTTGGATATAAGGAAAAATTTCTCCACTGAGTGTCATCAAGCAGTGGAACAGGCTGCCCAGGGAAGTGGGTGAGTCACCATCACTGGAGGCATTTAAATAACATGTAGATGTGGTGCTCAGGAACATGGTTTAGTGGTGGACTTCATAACGCTGGGCTAAGTGTTGGACTTGATGATCTCATGAGGACTTTTCCAACCTAAATGATTCTATCACTCTATGAAAAGAAGGACTTCCATCTTCTTTTAGACTTCCAGGGATGGCTTTAGGGAGATTCAGTGTCCAACAGCAGCCAGCTGAATAAGGATTGAATTTCAGCTTAGCAGAACCACCCTGTAAGGTGCTGAGTGACTTCCTGGTCCTGCAGACTCATAGAGATGCCCTTCAGGAACTGAGCAGCTTACAAGGCCAGCCAGCTGGAATGTCCCGCAGTATTTCCCAGAACACATGTGGCCCAAAATTCTGTTAGCAGAAAATTACTACCACTTTATGTGTAGGCTGCTGCTTTATGTCTTAAAATAGATGCCCAATTATGGGAACAACTTGTCTGTCCAAGAGCCATACTTTTCTCATTGTGAAGAACTGGCATTATGAGTTAAAAGTAACAGTTGAGTAACCAGTGCATTCAGTCTCTGATTCTAGCACCGTCACACTGGTAGATCAATAAGTGATCTGGAAAATACTACTTCTAAAAACCATTATATAGGTATATATTTATATAGTTACATTGAAAATGCGTGTAGGCATGCTTTTTTTCCTCCACCACTTAGTGTAACAGACTGAAAAATACCCAAGGCCCACACCACGTATGCAGTTATACAAGGGGCGATTTATAGCCCTGTTTTAATGACTGTATTTGCCACAGGCAAAAATCTGCTTACTGTTACTGTTATTTCAAGCAATAGTATACTGTATTAAACAGAGAGAGGTTTTCTGCAAAAAACTCCAAAACACCGCCTCCAAATCCAGCATAAAACATACACTAACCTTTTATGTTGCTGCTAAGTGGTTTGTGAAATCTGGTTTTGTGGTTACATTTAAGATGTTTTGTGCAGTCAGTAGGAGGCAAGTATCCTGCACAGGGGCTGGAAGGACCTCTAAAATATTTACAATAGGCTTGAAATACTACACGTAAATCACAGCTCCAAGCATTACAGAAGTCCATACACCATAAAAATATGAGTAAAATCAAGCAAACAGAACAAGGCTTTGCTTTCTTGAGAGTATCTGAAGCTCCTTGAAGCTGACAACAAGAACAGCTTACACAGTCAGATCCCTACAACACCATGTCTTCAACAAAATTGCACCTCTAACCTCAAAACAGACAGATAAATAACACTCTAATATATAATAACACAATTGTACGCTGGGATATCAGGAACCTTGTTTCGGAAGGAAAAATGTGACTTGCTAAGTTTTCAACAGGTGTCATAAACTAAAGACTTGATCCTGCAGTTAGAGCAAGGAATGGAATACTCTGCATAGAGGATATAGTACTATTTTTGATGGTTTCTATGTGAAAACAATGGGTACTATTCATGGAGAATCCCAAGCCACTGCTACAACAACAAGTGCTACATTTTCAAATCATCAATCACCTATACAAAGACTGGTGGAAAATTTCACCCAAAATTTTGTGCTCAAACTCACCTTTCAATATTTACTGTTCTGCTTTACTTCTCTGAGGAGTTTCTCTTTTCATATTAGAACACTCCAGAACCACAGACTTTGGTCCCTTACAACCACACACATTGAACCAAAAATTCTTAATGTCTTTGGAATGTCTTCCACCTCAAGACCACCACTATGTCTGGATTAATTTGTGAATACTGTTTCCACCAAATAGGGTTTTTTTCACACTCAGCAACATGGCAACATACTCTTCTCTCTCGCTTTTTTTTTTTAAAAAAAAACAACTTTGCAATAACCGTGCTGGTCACTACATGGCTGGTTTTTAACTGTATGGTTTGTGGTCACAAAGGTGTCAACTGTGTTAGGGGCACTGGCCTTTACATCAAAACTCTGCCCAGAAGTTAGTTACTGTTAATGAAAAACAAATTTGTGTCCTTAAGCCAAGAACGAGCGCAGAGGAGGTAAAAGGGCGAGGTGCCAAAAATCTACTAGGCCTTGGTGGCAGTCCTCTCTGGAAATTTCCCCTACATACTCACAAGGGAAATGGCCAAAACTGCATTTGGTTGATCTACTTAATTTCTGATGTTTGCACATATATGTTTTACCTACAGTCTGTGCCGGTACAGAAAGGCACACACCATCACAAACAGGCCAAAATCATGCAGAAATAAAGAGAAGGGTGAGCTTTTCCCACTCCATACCAGTTTACTCATAGGTAGAAGTTCACATCCAGTAGAATAAAAATTAACCTTTGATTATATCAAGACAGAAAAATGAATATTACATTTCCTCAACCTTGGAAGTGTATCTTCTTTCTTTCTTGGCATTTATTTATATGGTTAAAACAAACAAATAATAAACCCAACATTTTAGCCAAGTACCATAACAAAGAGAAACAGCTAAAGCAACAGCTGCTCTGAGTTGAATCTGAGTTCACTGATGCTTTTAACTCAAAAGTCTGAATGCCTGCAAAAATAAAAGATACAAAAATAAAGAAACTTACTGTAAATATCCCAAGAGGTGGACGGAAGTCTAAGTGGAAGGGCTGAGGAGACCTTAGCTGAATGGTCAATTTCTGAGCTACCTTCACTTTTTCCATCTCACAAAAAGACAAAGCCCAGAAACAGACCCTGTCACAAGAGTGTCAATTAAGCTTCCTAACTAATCCCAGGTGCAGAGATTTACACTGGTGATGAGATTTTTCAGGTGCTGCTGGGTCGTAAGTGGATGTCACCCTGTCATCTTTTCACACTGGGCTTGGCAAACCTCAGTGGCAGAAGGACCTAAAAGTCCTTTCCCTACAAGCTCTAGTGACCCATACCTACCACAGCAGTGTGAAAGTAATGGTATTCCTTCATTGAAGGTAGAGGGGAGAGGAGGAAATGGAAGTGGATTTCAGAGAAAACCTGTGCTGAACAAGAGCAGAAAGCTGAATATCAAACAAACTGCATTTCGGGTGGGAGGCAAACATAGCAAAATAAAAACAAGCAGACACAGTATATTTTAATATTCTTTAGTTCGCCACTTGGTCTTCAAAGTGGTAAGTCTTTCCTCAAGGAGACTGATGCCCAAAAAATAAAAGAAGGCCTTATGCCTTTTTGAATAAAATTTCCAGGCTATTACCATCCCCTATGTGTAATTCAGAACAGAAGTAATCCCTATGAAAGCAGAAAAAATTCTAAGAAAAATAATTAAAAATACAGTATCCAGTGAGACCAAGATATCCCAAATGAATATTTTTGACAAAGGCATCAGTACTCTTCCACAAATGCAGCTGAAATCCAGCATGTCTGATCATATACCACTGTTTCTACATATAGTGATAATCATTCAGAAAAACAAAAAAAACAAAACCCCACTATTATTATGATTCAAGTTTTTTTGGTAAAAACTCAGCAAATCAGTTCCAGAAAACCTGGTACTGTGAACTGTCATGCAAATAACCTAGCTATATTCAAAACATACTGGATTAGTGGGTATGAAAAACATTATCTTATATATTTAAATGATGAATTATCTGCCTAAGAGACAACTCCCTAAGACTGTGCAGTTAATTTAGGAAAGTGGTAACACAAGCAGCAACTGGCCATCAAGACTTGATGATCTTGAGGGTCTTTTCCAGTCTAAATGATCCTGTGATTCTATTCTGTGATCTTTCTTCATTTTGACATTTCAAACTTGTGTCTTTTACTGTGGTCATCCTACTTGCCAACCACTAGCAATCATGATCCTTTAGGAACCAGATTACCAAAAGATTGTTTATTAACAGAAAACAAATGACCATGGGAAAGGTATCTCATTTTCAGGCGTCTCACTTTTCACCTTCCTTGATGCAGAATTTGAGACACACAAGTGAAAGTCTGAGATAAAGATAGAAGCTTCCATAGAGCTAATCCATCAGAACCCTAATCACCAAAGGTCTGACACAATGTCCCATATGTTCACAGACTTTGCTGTAAGTACAACAAAGAAGCGCAGGACACAGACAAACGTCAAACTGAATCTTTCAGGCAATTGAGGTGCCGGTCTTCAGCTCAATCAACATTTAAATCATGACTGAAAGTCCCAAAACATCAGCATAATTTTCTTAGTATTCAAGTTTGAAAAGTGTGTTCTCAAAGTAAGACTGAAATGTGAGCTAATACAATCTGCAATGATTAGCTGGGACAATGTCCAGAGAATGCCCATTCTGCCTGAATTTGTATGTACTTTCCACTCTAACATTCCATACATCACCAGTTATACTAGTTAAATAATACTAAGTTAGACTACAGCACCTGGGAGGTAAGCAGCATACCTTCCTCACTCTGTCTTCATATTGCCATTAAATCACTTCACATATTGAATTCTACTTAATCTTTAGAATGAAATGTTAATCAAAAGCATATGCATACCTTTGATTACACTGATTTCTAGGGGCAGCATAACCTTGTCTTGCCCTAGACTATGCTACTTCTACTGGAACTGAGTCAACATTTGAAAATTATGACAGGCCACTGCATACTGGGGATGGTTCATAAGCTTAAGACAACTGGAGGCTACTCTGGCTTAGTGCAATTTTTCTCATAATTTGCAATGATGAGGATGACGTTGACCACACCTGAACAAAAGCCAGGTGTCAGGAAAAAGCAGAAACAAAACTCAACATTATACACTCACATCAGCTGAAGCAGGATGTTAACACAAGAGCAAGTGGGTAGCATCCTGGCCATGAGTATGTTTAGACCAGAAATTAGAAGACATTTTTAACTGTTTGATTCGGGGGGTTCTAGCAGAGTTTTCCATAGGGAATATAGAAGGTAGTAAACGTAAGTACTAAATATACTTAAATTAAATGTACTTGAAATAAATGTAATCAAAACAAATTTCAGATGGGATTATATAACATGGCTGGTTGGAACAAGATAGAACCATAGAACCATTCCCAGTAACCCAGAAAATCAAGTCCCATCCTATATTCCCAAAGATGACCTAAAGGACTCAAGCAATGCCAACTCAATGTTTTCTCGTGAACACAGAATTTTTCTTCTTTAAGCCCCCATTACTGAGGCTGGTGGGAGAATCTGTTTTATGTTTGAAGAGTGAATAAATAAAGTATTAGCCTGGGGTTTGAGGTGAAACACTTTTAAAATACAAACTCTTCAAGCTCAAAAACCAGAAGGCAAATAAAAAGAACAAAACATCTGCTACTTCTTAAAATCTCATCGTTTCTAAGCCACTCGGGGCAGAGGGAGGCTGATTCATGATTTCTGAATGCTTAGGTTAATTCAAAGAAGCAGAGTGTGAAGGAGTCCAAAGCTTAGCAAACAAAAGCACTACGATGCCTAAAAATGGAAGAGTGTAGATGGCTAATTTAAACATTAAACTTTCAAAAGAGAGTTCTTGAAATTTGCTGCTGCTCTTGCTGCTTTTGAGCAGGAAGCAGCTATGAGCTCTGACCACAGCCCTCTGGTTGCTCAAAAGCTCTCACTCAGCCAGCTGTGCTGGCCACAATGTTCTTTGTTTTCCAGCTGCTTTGAGGTCTTCTTCTTTGGCTTTGTCCTGATTCATTGCCAGTCATAGTTCCTCCTCCTCTAGAGGCTGGCCATTTCTAAGCAAACCTCAATAGACCAATTGAAAAAAAACACTTTAAAATTTTGCTGATATGTGAAGCAAACCTCTATCCTGCTGCTAATAAACTCCTAAAACTCCAGCTAATTTTAAAAGCTCCAGCACTTCTCAGGTTCAGGCTGGCTTCTTCATCTGTTTTCAAAAGACAACTTACCTTTCAAATGTTTACTTACATTGGCTCTGCATACCTGCACTCAAATGAGACCAAGGTACTGCAGTAATACTAAAATTTAGTGTTTGTTAAAATTATAACATTAATTTCTATTATTCCCAGCAGACTTCTCAGAGCAATTTCCTTAACCTTCAAGGCAGGATCAAGCACAACTATTTGATAGAGGTAATGAGGATGATTGAGGGTTCTCATGTTTTTGAACCTGTGCAAGAAGACACAAGTTTCAAGCACAAATGGCTGAATGCTGAAGAATTCCTTTCCCCTGTATGCTATCCTGTTCACAGTATTTCTACAGCTGCTCTGGCTCTCTGGTCTCATCTCCTCACACTTCCCTGATATTTTTCCAGCTTTGACTGCTCTGTCTCTTTATACCATCTGCTACCTTCATCATGACACATCAGAGAAGCAGGAATCATTTCCTAGGGTACAACATTAGGACACAGTAAGACCTTACCACCACCTTGACAGCTTGAACAAAGTGCAACTACAAGGCAAAAAAAAAACCAATAAAAAACCAGCCATCCTCTCTGCTACACCACCAGCAGAAAGCCCTGCATTCCTTGCAGAGCAAAAATGCTTCAAAATTTGATTAGATCCTGGATGGGAAGATCAAACCTCCAAACCTCTCACTCTCTCTTGTGAAAAACAATTCAATTTGCTTTGCATTTCATGCAAATGCAGGTGCCATGCTGTAGGCTTTGCACTCAAATTATATTTGATGAGTTTGAAGGCACTTTGGACTCAAATTACAGTGGTTAAACAAGCACCCCATTACCGTCCAAAGACAATATTTTTCTACATAAAAAAAAGGAGGTCAGGTTCTGACACCAAGCATGGGAACACATTCTCATATACTTGAAAATCTGGGAAAGATATCTCAGGAGCTTTTGATAAACCAGGGACACTGGAAAATTCTTTTAAAAAAGGGCTACATAAAAATTAGCACTTCAGTGTGTTAGTAGTAAAAGATTAAGTTCTTCTTTTACACTTATTTTGTTTTTTACATCTGTCAAATCATACCCAAACTCTTCAGCTTTTTCCACTTTTTCCCTAACTTACAGTAATGGGCAATATGAGTCAGGAGTTAATGAATACCAAACTGGTAAACCCTTCACAAATATGTTGCATTTGGACACAGACCTGGGCTTTGGTCTTCTGCATCCCAACATCCAGAACACTTCATATCAAAAGCAAGTTTAGTGAAAAAATACATCCATGACCTCTGGAGCAGGGAGGTGAGCTCATGGCTGCAAACGGAAACATTTTCATCATAGGCACGGTCCAGAGCCAAGCACCCTCATCCTGCTCTCCTAGAGGCCACAAAAACACAGACAAGTACCTAACACTTTCTTGACTCTCTGCTGGCTGAGTTCAGGGTCCCCACTCAGTTCAAAAGCAAGTTTAGAACTAAAACACTCTGCTCCTGTTGGTCAACATTTCACATGGCTGACTGAGTGTTTGTCCCTCTCCACGTGCCTAACGCCCAGCAGAGTGAAGCCAAAGCTTCCCAATGAATCCGTAACACAAAGAACCATTATGAACAGCATCACATCCGTGAATAGAAAGATTTATACATCTATTTTCACCTGCCAGGTTCCCTCTGTAATTTAGAAGATAATTATAAAAACAGAAAACAAGACTATTTTTAAAATCCATGTCAGTTGGTATTTGCTGCTTGAACATATGGGAAAGATGATCATTAGGACACAATCTGAGCCATCCACTTTCTTCATGTACTGTGCTGTATTCTACTATAGCAGAATTGCTGCTTTGGACCTTGGGAGCTGTTGCTGACCTTAAATTAGCAAGAAAAAGTTAAATATTTTAGTGGTAACAAAACAACTGTTCTATGAGTAATAGTTTTATATTATCCCAAGGGTCATGGTTTTGTTTATAATTACTCAGAAATAACTTTTTCATAACATAAACTCTCTTACTTGAGCACATTTCTACAGCTGCATTAGCCTGTTGTGTCTGCAGTCCAGAAAATGAGAATTCAAATCCTTTTCCATATCTTTTTAAACATTGTGAATGCACAATTGGAAGAAAAGTACACAAGCATAACTCTGTCTTTCCTCCTCCCAATCTGAACAAAAAACTACAATACAGAAAAAAGCAGAAGAAAAATCTGCTAAAATCTTCAAGAAGTCCTTAATCTATAATTAATGCCAACAACCTCTAAAGTCTGTAATTCTTGCATCTCACATTCATATTTTAAGGGTACAGTAGTTCTGAATTATGCTGGGTATAGAGACAGTTTAAAAATTAATGGAAGAGTATCACTTTCAACAGATAACAATATAAACAGCATTGGTTCTCATAAGGTAGAAATAGTTTTTCTTCTTTAAAATTAAGATAAAATTGTTAAGGACCACTTGTTAAAGTTAAAATCTTTAACCTTTTAATTTTACTTCCATAATCACAAAATCATTTAGTTTGGAAAAGTTCTCCAAGATCAAGTCTAACTACTGATTGCAGCACTGCCAAGTCCACCATTACACCATATCCCTCAGGGTTGTACCAACACATCTTTTAAATACCTCCAGTGATGTTGACTCCCCTACTTCCCTGGGCAGCCTGTTCCAATGCTTGGCAACCCTTTCCATGAAGAATTTTTTCCTAATATCCAATCTAAACCTCCCCTGGCACAACCTGAGGCTATTTCCTCTTTGCCTCCTAAAGTATGATCATAATCATTTGCATGCTAGTGTTCCTCAACCCACCATAGGCATTGCTGTGAATCAATTTTCCTCATCAAACCTAATATCCATCAACACATTGACGTGCTGTGAATTTTTTAAATGCATACAATGACCTTCTGAGTCATGCCCACTCACATAAAAAAGATGTAGCCACATTTAAAAAGCAACCAGTTAAGTGCATTTCAAAAAGTACTCAACTCATCATTGGTGTTTGTGTCTGCAATTGGTCCCTACAGCTCACAAAACTGTTCTTTTGGTAAGGAAACCATCACTCTTTCTCTACTTTATCATCTTTGTCCTAAATTCTGTGTACTTGGAATTATGTTGTACATGGAAAATCTCTGCAACCCAAAATTCTTCAATATAAGAATCTTTTCAACCCTGTTTGAATCTCCTTCTAATGAAGGCGCTCAGGTTTACTCCCACTGCTTGCAGGACTCAGAATCCTTACAAGAATGTCCTTCCACTGAGCACAGGATTCTTTTGCCATCACTT
Organism: Climacteris rufus; assembly: GCA_013398175.1. Lineage (NCBI taxonomy): Eukaryota > Metazoa > Chordata > Aves > Passeriformes > Climacteridae > Climacteris > Climacteris rufus. The sequence continues at coordinate 170,159 of VZRZ01006017.1, read as the reverse complement.
TATGAGAGGGCACAAACTTCAGCTCTGCTATGGAGAGGGATACTCAAATCCCAGTAAAATACCATTTCCTCACTGGGGTAAGAAACAAAATAGGAAAGAACTGCATTCCAAGAGAAGAACAGGTATCAACATGGCCGTAGCATTTGCTGTTGAACCACCAGTACTGAAAAAATCAACTGGATCAGGCCAGCAGCAGGAAGATTTTTTCAGTCTTTACATTACTCCATCAAAAAAAAATTGAAGATGACAATTCTAGGCAGTCACAACCAGTGAAGGAGACTGGTGACAGAGGAAAAGGGTGGAGTGTTAGCATTTCAGTGTGGATTTGGTTTTGATGCAGTGATTCTTGCAAGCAAAGGCACAATTGACAGGTTTGGAAGTCATAAAGGCTCCAAAGGCTCCCACACTTGTCTAGATAATTTAAGTAGATGCCACAAGAAAAACATGTACATGGTACCATGAAAAACATGGTACATGCCCTAGAAGTAGACTGTGCCATCTGCAATTGGGTTGTCAGGCACTTTCTGATATTAAATACTGTTTTCAGCTACTTTGAAAATTTTGCTAGGTCATGTTCTACCTGAAGCAGATTTTCTTGGGAAGGTTTTAACCACAGCAGTTTAGGCACACTACTAAAAATGAGAAGTGGGGAATGTCCACTCTACTGCAAGTATTTCTTTGCAAAGGTTCGGTTGGTATCAGGCTTCTGAGAAAGGGCTCAAAATCTGGACAAGGAATAGCCTAAATTCAGAACCACTCCAGGAAAAAGTACAGTGTTTTGAGAAGGTCTAATTTGTGGCCAAATACACCTGTATCAGAATGTGGAATAAGGATGCAGTCTTAATTCTACTATGTGCTTATGTCTGAAGGCTCAAGTTAACAATGGGAACAGTCTTTTAGACATTTTTATTTAACAATTTCAGATTTATTTATTTTTACAAATCACTCCTGCTCCATCCCAGTGAATCAAATACTTCACAATAAAAAGACTGACACAAGCACACATCCACCTCCTCCCACCAGAAGATATCCAAATGATTGATTGAGAGCTGAAGACAGTGAAACTGTGTGAAAATTATTGTCATATGATCTTTTTCCCTTTGCGTCCAACAATTTCTTCTAGAAGAACTTAATGATTTCAGCTTCTTATGGTCTGAAAATAATGTAGGATTTAGCTTTATGACCATGGAATCTACTGCTGCATCAGATGTTTTGGCAGCAGAGAGGAGAACGCACTGAAACTATTTTGAAGCTGTCATTTGCATATATCCAGACAGGCATGCAAAACCAAACTGAGATATTGTTCAAAATCCCCTAGGAAATTCACACATTTCAACCTCTCTCTCTCCTTGTGACTACACTGCTGTATTCCATTAAAAGTCATCTCAATCACAGAGAAGTTTGCATTAGCAATTCCCAAGAGGGACTGCAGCTTCTTGTTGTACCATCTCTCGAATGCCCAGGAGAGCTGTGCTGGGAAGCCCAACACCTGAATATCCTCACACTGATGAGAACTAAAGACCTTTGTATGTGACAGTCATTCTCAAATCACCCCTAAAACCAGAAAAGGGCAAGGGTTGAAAACTCTTTTACACAATCTGAACACAGGGAGTGTAGCAACAATAATTTCTTTAGCAATACATGAACAGGAGACCAAAAGTAACATTTACTGTACTGCAGATCAGAGCTAGGAGGTTTTCCCTTTGTCTGTATTTCCCAGCTTTGAAGGCACAAGTCCTGCCAGTTCCTAGGTTAGTACAGAGTCCTCCTTTGGAGGTTCACCTACCCCAGGGGCAACAGATCCCATAAAAAGAGCCTTCCTGGGAGTTCACCTTCATTCAAATCTTCACAAATCTTCTTCTTCTCAGAAGGACAGAGAGACTACTAATTCGAATGTTATTTTCCTGCCCTCAACAAATTTGAAGAAATGTTTATGCTCTTTGGGTGGGATTAAACTGTCTAGTCACCTCTTCAGAGGTAAACTGAACAAGATAGTGTCTGCCTGCTGCTTAACCAAGAAGAAATAATCTGTCAGAGGAAAACACTCCTTTCCCTTTGGCAGGATGACATCCACATCTGAAGGTGAAGTCTTCTCCTGTGCTGAAATAGGTCTCAAACACTGGCACTTGACAAGTGTATTCTACCAAAGCAAATAAAGGGCATTAATGTGTGTAGTTCATTGCTAGCTCTTCTTTTAGAGTGTGTGGTATCATAACTTTGCAGTGAAAACAAGAGTCAGAAACCAGGAAAACAAGAGTCGGAAACCACAATCCCCAGCACCAGCTGGGGTACATGCAACTTGGCAGAACAAAACCCAGACAAAAAAGGAAGAGTTCCTGAAATGTGCCTTGAGGTTTGTGGTGTTCTTACACTCTTGCTGGTGGCAGGACCTCTGAGGAACAGTTGGATCCATGGCCACTATCCTCCCTGAGCTCCTGTTCCAGGCTTGCTCCACGCACAGGGGCCATCCCTGGGTACGTCCAAGTGGGTTTGCTGGATGTGGGTGTACTTGTAACAAGCAAGCTTTCTTGAAGTGAGTTGACCCTTTTAAACATATTATACTTATTTCTTTCTGCCTTGTGGTGGGGTGACCCCAGCTGGCAGGTAACCCCCCATCCAGTCACTCTTACCTGAAGATAACTGGAGTTTTCTTTTCCTTCTTAGTCTGGTACTTGGAGTTAAAGATCTCTAGTGGTGACATGCAGAGTTATACAGCCTCTGTGTATAAAAATCTCCCTGTCTTCTGCAGCAAAGAACAATTTCCAGAAATCTGTAGTACCTCCCATTTGCTACAAACACAGATCCCTATTTCTCTTCCATCAGAACTTTGAAGCCTGAGCGGGGTACAGGCCTGTTAAGTCTCACACTCACAGCACAACTCTTGCAGTCGGCCTCCCACAGCTCTCCAAGCCATGCTTTTCTACACACCAGCAAATTTATCATTTGCCTTCTGCTCCACATGGCTGTCATTTGGGCTGTGGCTCCTTGGCAAGGCCTTCACTGGAAGAGATGCTTTCTGAGCAGCATATGCTCTGCTGCCATGGCCAGCTTCTCTTCTGTGATTCCAGCGTGCCAAACAACTTCCCTGCTCACTGTATGTCTCTCTGACCTGGTTTCTCTCAAGTTGAATTTTAGGCAAGTTCATTCTGAAGAGATACTACTGTGGAGCCCAGAAAAATAATTACAAGCATTCACATGTACTTCAGCTGTACGTGGAGCATTGCTTTCAAAGTACAGAATCGTGACTTTTATCATGCAAAACCAACTCCATATTCAACACAGAAAATCTGTAGCATTTCTGCAACATTTCATGTTACCTCACAAAAGTACAGACTTTCCTGTGAAGACCCTACTCTTATATGTATTCACAAGTCATTGTTCTCCCACTTCTACCATTCCAAAGAAAAAAAAGAAAAAAAGTCTGTAAAATATTCATCAATACATGTTCTGCTTATTGAGACTGTAAACTGCTAATTAATTTGAGGATTGCATCTTCTTTTCCTATTGTACAGCAATCATAACCTGCACGGTATCTGCTTACACTTCTATTACTTCATCAAGAAAGTTACGCATGAGAAACAAAATTCTGTATTGGAATAGTGTTGTCACCCATAATCTACAATAACAAGAGGAGGAAAAATAGCAGAGCACCACGTTTTATGGCTCTTTAGGCACAGAGCCCTTACGGATGCACTAGCAAACTTTAAGATACTCAGAACTGCCACTAAGGATGCAGCTATAGGTTTCTTTTCCTTTCCCTTTCAGGGATTCCCACTGTCCTGCCATGCCAAGGGGCAGAATCAAGCACATCTCATATCCCTCTTTATCAACATCACAAGAATCTTTCTAATGATAAATTAAGCATAATGAATGAGATAAACGTCTTGTGCATCACTCAGCTGTCAAGAGGAAAAAAATTACTGTTACTGTCAAAAACCGCACTGAGATGTATGAAGATCACTCAGGTAGGGTACATAGAAGCTAAAATGCCACATTACACAAACAGAAATGAAGAAGATTGATTGTGAACATTTCTGTGCCTGGATTATGCTAGACTTCTCTTCCTCTTAAAGTACTCAATACCCTGAACAGCAAACTGAAACATGCATGAATGAACATAAATTTTGTGAATGGCACATCAGGAACACTGAAACCTCACCATCCTTTTTACTATAAAAACCAGAAAGAAGTAACATGGTCTAGAAAGTCACCTGAGTTTATTTTCTTGTATTCTACCCCTTAAAAATACTTTTGCTACATCAAATACAAAATTCAGAGTTCAGACACATCCAGATTAACCACTTTTTTTCCCTCCATGCTGCTTGAAAAAAAAAAACCCCACACATCAAAATGCACTATTTCTTCATTTTAGGTCTGTGTTACCAAACAACCCTGCTGCTGACACCCTGGTTCTTCCCTTCCTATCTTGTTACACCTGGTCTCACCATAGCTTATTAGAGAGCCTTCCTTCATGTTCCCTGGTGCAGGCTGGAAAGATAAACACAAACACAAGGAAATCATTCTTTATTATGACTTAAACATACTTAAGACTGTTTAAGAGGTTGTTTTAAAATGTACACTATAAAAATCAGATTAAAGAATGAAGATGCAATTTAAAGACAGCATTTTTAACACATGCATATGCATAGTTTTCACAATTTAAAGCAGACAAGGCTTTCTCAAATAAGCTCAGTGGACAAAAAGGAAAGTGAACATCTTACATTTGGTGAAAATGCTTTCCTTCTCTGTGCTTTCTTCAGCCTATCAGCCTCCCTGTCCACCTAGCAATACCACATTTTCCCCTTAATCAACCCACTGGGGGACAGCAGCCAAACACAGTTGCACCTCTTCAGCAGGGGGCAGGCACTGCCATTCTGCAAATCACTTTTCTCTGGGCACATCTGCTCTGTGAACGAGCAAAACAACACAGGCATACATTGGCTTTGCACCCAGCCTCTTTCCTCTGCTGGGTTCTGCACTATTCTTTCTAAATAGATTTCCTCAGCATTTTACTCACATCCTCAACACCTTCAGGTCTTCTGAAACAGCAGAGACAAAGCACTAGATCTTTTGCTGCTGCTGAAACCTTTGCTTTGGTAAAAAGTACCCTAAGAATTCCCTCTTCCCCCTCGGCTGGCTGGTGCAAAGGCAATGCAGTCCCAGTTAAATTAGCACTCTGTACTTACTTGCTGCATGCAGCAGCTTCAACTCGAGGACAATTTACACTTCTCACAACAGCAAGTTAGCAGAGATCAAAAGAGATGATAAAGAACTTTGCCATGCTAGTGCTTGCTCACTAAAGCTCATGAGAAGTTACTGAATTATTTATTTGAGAACAAAAAAAAAAAAAAAAAACAAAAAAAACCCAAAAAAACCCTTTCCATTTGAAGGTGGCAAATGGCCTCATTTTCAACGCTGTTAATTCAACATCCCTAATCAGCATCCCAGAGAAATGTATTTATTAGCCATAAAATGAGGTTTCACAGATTTTACTGTCTCAGTTGAGTATTATTCCTACTATGGGAGATTAAAGGTATGTAGTGCTCTTATTTATCATTTCTTTCCCCACCCACAAATCTCTTGCAATCCATTAAACTCCTTATAATTTTATTTTTGTAAGTATATCTTAATTTTGTTGTATTTTTTCTCCTCCCTGAATTTACTACATTAAATTTTTTTTGTTATTACTAATTCTTTTTCTGTCCAGTTTCTTTACTGCATTTCCAAATGGCTTTATACTTTACTGCTGCCCATTTTTTTTTCCACAGGCTGTGCATTCCTACCTCCACCACAGTTTCTGCCCCTTTCTACATGTTCCAGGTAAGAAGGTTCCCCAGGCAGTTCCACCAGGCAAGACCTTCTCACCTCTCCTCTCTTCTTAGCAACTCAGCAGGCACAAGCCTGATCCACTCACACTTGCCAAGAACCAAAAAGCAGATAATGCAGGCAACCTAGTGGCTATTCCCACAAAGAAGGCAGCTTCCAGGCAGGATGGTTACCTCTCTCAAATGAAGCTCCATGCACGTTCACAGATGATGTGGGCTTCTGGAGAAGGAAGGGGAAGGTAGAAAAGTGCAACACTTATAAGCATTTTGGCAAAAACTGGGTCAAAGTAGAGAATCATAGAATCATTTAGTTTGGAAAAGTCCTCCAAGATCACAGAGTCCAACCCAGCACTGTCAAGTCCACCATTAAACTGTGTCCCTCAGTGTCACATCTACACATCTCTTAAATACCTCCAGGGATGGTGACTCCACCACATCCTGGGCAGCCTGCTCCAATGCTTAAAAACCCTTTTGGGGAAAAAAAATTTTCCTTAATATCCCATCTAAACCTCCCCTGGTGCAAATCAAGGCACTCCTTCACTTCTCTCTTTCCGTGCTTCTCCCAACATGCTCACACCCAGGCAAACAGGAACACATACAGTCTTCATCAAGTCATAGTTGCACTGCTTGAAACAAGGGAGTAAATTCATGTTTATCCACCATGCAAGGGAGTAACAGAGTAAAGAAGTCAAGGCTTCCTGTTCACTTCAAGGAATCACTGCAGGGAACCTTTCTAGGAAGCCCTATTCCACTCTGCCAACTTTTACCCTTTTAAATGTGTGTCCTGGCGATTTCCCTAAAACTCCAGTATCTGGACTCATGTTGTCCAATACATTGACAATTAATTCAGAAAAAAAATCAGTTTTGCTTTCACAGTTTCATGGGAAAGACCAAAAGCCCAATCCAAACAGTTTTAAAATATAAAAAACAACACAGATAGAAGGGGAAATATTTTTCCCACTTTTTACACTTTTAGAGTTTATTTTCTGATTTTTGGGTACAGCAATACCATGTCCTTGAATAAACCATGGAGACTCTGTCCTGCATGGCCTATAACTTGCATGTACCAGCTCAGAAGTTTCTCTCCACCAGTGCTCAATCACCCCATGTTCCCCACAGGCTCTTTGAAGAAAGGTCACGCTTTTCACATTTGCTCTAATTCACTCTATTTTGCCTTCTGAAAGGGATAAGAGTAATAAAGCATGACATACCAAGCATGTTCCTATACTACCCTTCCCCCTCCCACTGACTTTCATGTGCTTCATCTGTAAACAGATGCCTCTTCTTCCACTTTAGGTAGGATCTTACATTTTGCTAAGAGAGAACAAGTAAACTATCACTTGGTGCAGCAGAAGAGAATTTGTTTCCTAGCCCTTCTCAAACACTGGTTGGACTTAAATTTTTAGAGCTTCCCATGATTGCTGTTACCCATACAACGCAAGTCATGTGCAGGTCAGCAGACTGGGAAAAACCACGTAGAAAGGAGGATTATTGGTTATCCTACATTGACTGCACCAGCCCTGAAACTCCAGATGAAAAAGGAGTTTTGCTGTGTCCTCTAGCACTTGCCTGAGATTTACACAGAGGCAGAGCAGGATGACATCTTTCAGAGTGACAGCTTACTAGACTGAAGCTTTTATGAACCCCGCTCACAGAAGCCAGGCTCAAGCAGACCAGGAGCTGTGCAGCACAGCTGAGACAGAACAGCAGTGTTGTGCTTTACAGTCCTTAAACTCCTGCCCATTTTGTACTGCAGCCTTTTGATTTCACAAAGGAATTTAAAAATGTACAAGCTAGACATACACAATAGTTGATCAGTATCACCTGTAATACTCTATGAAATGTACCACATAACATAATGTTATCTCCATTATCTGTGATGGCAAAGTTCCTGCACTAACTCACTGAGTACACTCTGATTTTGATGCAACAAGGAAAAGAAGTTTAATAGCCAGGCCAAAGAAAAACTGGGAAGCCTAAACAACACCTCGTAAAATCAACAATTAACAAGTCAAACAGTCATGCCAAGAAAAGGCTGGGAGGTGAGGGTGGCAGGGTTCTTTCATTTTCTTTCCTTTTTTTTTTTTTTTTTCAGACAAAGAAAGAAGAAAAAACCCTGCTTAGAAAACTGACACCTACATGCAAGCGCTGCTTCAAAGCTATTAGCACAATCTCCCAGGGCAGAACAATAGGGGCTCTGTGCTCATAACCAGCTCAGGCTGTTCCAGGCAGGAAGAGGGTGCCCTCGCCTTTTACAGCAGATGTATTTCTGTCTGATGCTTGGGTCTATGAAATCCAGCTCAAGCTCTTGAAAAATTCATGGTCTGTGACGCAGAACGGTGGGCAGCAAGTAGGTGCTCCACTGACTGAAGCTGTGATTAGATGCTTTTAGCAACATTTGCCTGCCCCATCCTGCTCAATTCCTGCAGTACTCAGGCCAGAGAAGAGGCAAAACCACACTGAGAAATAAGGCTGCATTTCAAAGCACGCCTTGTTCCTCTCATATCCTTACTGTGCCAGCTAAAGGATAACTGTGCAACAGTTCTAAACTGTGCACATGTTCTAAAATACTGCTCTCCACAGGTTGCCCCAAGAAGGGCTGAATTAAGTAAGAATTTATCAGATGCCCCAAGATCGGCTTTGATCCATTCAGAGATTTAAACATGGTCCTTCAGCTCTGGGCTCATCTCACAGACACATTAAAAATATCAAATGTTCTTCTGTGAAAACCAGTCTCTCTCAACCAGGAAAATAAGAACAGGGACAAAAACTACTGCAAACAGCTGAAAGCATTTCTTGCAGTGAGCCAGGCAAGCTTCTGTAGCTTCTGCCCAGTTTTATGGCATAACTGGAGAGGTGCTTTTTGCTTGACCTGCATGTGCACATCCCTATTACACATCATTAAACTCATGCAAGCATGCCTGCTGAGCACCTTGGCAGATACAGTCCCATCCCAAGACTTCTGGTGGAAAAAGCCCAGGTAGAAAACTGCAGGAGTCTGTAGTGCCACAGCTCCATCCTTGCACACATCTGAGCAGTTGTGAGAAGAGGGCAAAGCAAGCTGCGGGCTCGATGCTCTCCTTTCCAGAAAGGCACTTGGGATCACTGTTTTAGTCTAGCAAGCCATGTAACATATAAACTTCACCACATGATTACTTCAATCAAACACATGGTTTTAGGATGGAGGGAAAACAAAACAATGCAGCAAAGCTGTTTATATCAGTAGTAGCAGTTCTATACGGCCATCCTGTTTGTTAGGCTCTTCAAATCTCAGAACACTGTTATTGAAGCACTCCATCGTATTGGAAATGCAACTTACTCTAAATGAACTCATGTAAACTTTTTCTTCCAGAGTAGCAGATAACTTTATTGCTGTAGAAGACCTGCAGGACTGTTTCTGCACCATGGTATGAAGGGAACTGATGGGAGAAATGTACACTCAGAAGATTTCAATGCAAGTTTTGCACTGCTGTACATAGAAAGAATCGCTAATGGTTAATATGTGAGGGTCTGTGACTTGCATGTTAAAATGGCAAAATTTGCTGACAGGACAAAAACATAATCAAAATCCTTTCTCACAAATCTAAAACTCTCAAGGGAACAGAAGATCTATGTCAAGCAAGTTACTCTAGACATATACTTCCACATTCTGTAATGTAAGTGGAGAGTATTCCGTGATACTGTCTACAGTAAGTGCTTCATAAGGAATATAAGTTTTGACTGCCAATAACAGAAAGTATAAATGATACCCAAAAAAAAAAAAGAAACCAAAAGCAACCAATCAAAAAAAGCAGCAAAACAAACAAACCAAACCCAAAACAACAGCAACAAAACCTCCAGAAATAGTGGTTCAGTGGAAATATTCTGAAGTGACCGCTTTTTCAAAAATCTTGAACTCTTATTTTAGTGTAAAGACAATGAAACACACTGAATTTGTCACAATACTTAAAACATTTACTTGCTCCAGGCTGGTTACTCTCCATTGGGATGTCCCTTGCCTCCCAGGGAGGCACAAAGGGAAGTAATTCAGTTTAAAAAATCCCAACAGATCGTGCCTTCTGCCAAATGCCCATGGCTTCTCAGGACAGCTAAGCAAAGAGACATATTTCTGTAATGACACCTGCGACAGCAGAAATGTCATCAAATCCATAAACAGTTACTGACCTGCCAGAACAGATGTCATAAAACAAAATTAAGGCACATCATGCAGTTAAAAGGATTTCTGAGAGTGATTTACAGGGGCAATCTATACACGCTTACCCGGGGCAGTGTGTGATTAGCACTGCTCTGCCACAGCTCATCTGGCATCTTACAGCCCTTGGTTTCATGGGGTGGGGAGCACAACCTGCACTCCTGTTAATAAATACCAGCTCCCATTCCAAACTCCAACTTCAAAGTGCTGCTCACGCCTCCTCAGAGGGAAAGGCTGGGTGGCTTCCCTTCAACTCTACTCATCTGTGTCAAATTTCACTATCACTAAGTCAATATGTAATTACAATCATCCATCCCTAAAAGCTAGGGGATGGAAGGAAAAAAGGGATATGTCCTTATTTTTTCAGGCACTAAGGAGAGAACTGGGGATTTTCCAAGAATCCAGAAACCAGAGAACAAGAGCAATCAAAAACTTCTGGCTGTCATTTGTCTCAGCAAGTATCTGGATCCACACAAATATATACATGTGCGTGGTATGCCATGGCTTCAAATGGTAATTACCATTTGGAAATTACCAGATCAAGATGATCTTTATTTCTGAACACAATTGCACTCAAACCACCAGAGGCATCTCCAGTGATTTGATCTGGACTAGGCTCCATTTCTTGGTCTATTCACTCTGGCAAGATCAGCTACTGGATAAAAATCAGAGTGATGTTTCTCACAGGGACTCTGCTACCTCACCACTTTAACAGAAAATCAGCTGCCTGAAAATGCCAACAGTTTAGGACACAAAATCTCCACATTCCCCCAGGTTTAGGAGAACCATATCACTGGCAAACAGCAGCCCCCTGGTGAAAGCTGGTATCTTTTATTTAGCCAGCCCAGAAGCCTGTGAAGAAAACCACAGGGAGCTAGTAATTAGCTCATCAATGCCAAAAAAGCCCCGAAGGCTACAACCCAGAGAAAATCTCCAGACGTAGTGGTTATTGTTATACACATAAAAAAGTATACACATATAAACAACAGTCACAAAACATGAAGTCCACCTTCACAGAAAAAGTTGCAAAATAAAAGCTATAAGGCTGACATGAAGGATATATAATCTGGAACAGAAATGCTACAAAAATGTAAGCCAGAAGTTGACCAAGTATTAATATTTTTAGAGTGATAAAGATAGTACTGTAAATTTATCAACAGAGAATAAAATCATCATATTTCAAAAAGTCTCTTCTCTCAGCATGAAAAAAAATTTACATGGTCCATCAGGCAAACACTGAGTCATCCAGATTTATCCAGACAGGAAAAGTAGGTGTCTGTTCAAAAATAAAATGTACAAACCCCAAAATTCAAGTGCATTGATTTGATCCCCTGCAGATTTAGAAAAAGAGAAAAGCCAAAACAGGAAACTGAAAACACCTTTATCTTGAGCTGAAGAAGCAATTTAAACTAAGTACCATGCCAAAACCAAATAAATACTATTAATAATATAGAAGATTTTGCTGCCTAATAGTGACAACAAAGGCAAACAAGCTCTGTAAAGGCAGAGCAGACTAACAGCTCATGACATGCAAACCTCTCTAGCATCAAGGACAAAGGAAGGAGAATATTTAACTTCCCCTTATGCTATCAACCAAGAGTTTGTGATTTCTCTTTTCACCTAAATCAGAACTTTCCTAGAAGAAACTGTGGAAGAATCATTAAAAGAGAAAGGACTATGGTACTTGCAGAAACCCAGGCAGAAGGAAAAGAAAAATCTCAAGAGGCAGATGAAGCAGTGACTGTAAACAGGTGACATTCCTTGAAACAACTGTTTGCTTACAATGCAGTAATAACCAAAACCATTTCTGGGAGAGGTGGTATGGGAATCCACACACATCAGTTCCTTCACATCTTTTACGTCCAGCCTCCTTTGTGTACAAACTGAGAAGGTGCTTTGGCTGCTGGTCTGGGAAAGCAGTACAGTCATTCAATTTTTTTCCCTGCCCAGTGTATTCAGAATAACAATATATGTTTTTTTTACAATTGAGAGTTACATGAACTCTGCAAAGTGCTTAGGGCTCTGAAGAAGAAAATTCACTAACCACACTGTACTAAGAAAATTAAGAAGTAGCCTAAGTGAACATAAACTTGTAATTTTTAGTGATGCTTGCTGAAGCTGCCATAGGACAGCCTTTTCAGCGTTGCAGTTGGGTTTTAAACATGCAAAGCTGCATATTTACAAAGGAAGACAAAACTCCAGATATCAAATAGCATTCTATCTCAAATCCTCAACTTTCTCAACTTCTGTTGGAGAGTCTAGAAATGACCAAGTAAAATAACCCTGAAAAAGGACATAGAAAATTGGTTCTTATCTAAGAGCTGATGTATCTGAGAGATCAAAAGGAAGTCTCTCGGTATAAAACATGATTTGCAGACCATGTCACCAAGGTATATTTAAGTAAAAAAGTGTTCCATAGTAGCTGCATACATAAACACCTTTACAAAGGCTGGAAGGTGAGTGTGGGAAGAGGGAACAACTTCAAAACAGAAAACAGAAAGAGTTGGACAGATTCTTTGCTTGGCTCTGAAAGAAACAAAAGCAGCTGAGGTGGTGAGGAATATTCAATCAAGGTATATAGCGCTAATACAAGGTGAAAAAAACCCTTCTGATGAAAGCCAGGCCCTTTGCAAAGGGCCATGCAGCTCCTCTACCACAACCATTTGAAGCAGTTCTGCTATGAGGAGAATGTGTTCCACATCCCATTCCTGTTCTCAGAAGCTCTGGGCAGTTCAGCAAACACTTATGTGCACAAGGTAAACAAAAAATAAAACTGATAAAGGGCTCATTTGCTTCTTGCTTTGACCAGCATCATCAACTACCAGTAAAATACTAAATTAGTTGGGCCACCTCAGTTTACTTTTCCATGTTAAATAACAGTAGAGGTCAACACAAAAAATCGTTCATTGAGAACATGAACCCATGTGATCTGACCCACACTGGATGTAGTTACGCATATGCTTTCACTGATTATAAAATCAATCTCTCCTCTCACGTGTTTCATGACCCATCACCATCCTCCCCAGGCTGAATCTCACAAACAGAGCAGACCAAAGTCCACTCTGATCTCCTGTGGAAAGCAGTGGGCTCATCCCAGCTGCCCCTGCTGCTGCCAGCTGCATTCATGGAGCCATTCAGTGCACAACCCCACCAAAAGGGACCTCAGGGGCAGGAAAAGCATGGAAGAATTAGGTTATAGACTGATCAATTCTCTGATCAATAGGAACAGCAACCAATTTACAGAACGGAGTGCACTGGTAATCGGTCTATATAAATGAAGGGGAGAAAGGAGGGAAAAAGAAACCCAAACCAAAACAAACAGATGGGGACCAGCTCAAACAGCCTGCAACATGAAACACCACATCAGCTGCCAGCAACCACTGGTAGCTTGAATTTATATGGCACACTTTCATCCAGAGGCGTGATCTGTAGGATGAAGAGGAAGAGTTGTGTTATTTTTTTAATTAGACACTGTGTTGTTTGGTTTTTTTAATTAGCCCAAGAGATACAGTTGGGGAGGATGAGGGTAGATCAAGCCATGATTCCCTCCTGGATGGGGTGGCTGTGACAGCAGGGCTGAGCATCAGCCATGGGCAGTGATGCTCCCAGGATGGACAGCAGTGGAAACCCTGAAGGAACTGCAGCCTCACTCGGGTCTCATGAGCACAGCAAAGAGAATGTTCCCTCAAGTCACAGCCTCAGGTCTCAAAGACAGTTGTCCTTCCACAGTGTTTTTGCAGACCACCATGACATGCTGCTGTTCTTTTAACACTATAGCTCCATGTTTTAACAGTTTAGCCCACATGCAACAGGAGGATGTACCATGGTTCCTCACTGTGGAGAGACACAGAAGCCCAGACATCGAGCCTATGTGCCCGTCAGCTCTGGAAACTCAGGGCTGCAACAGTGTTAAAAATGCCAGCTATTCCAAAGCATGACTCACCCAGCAGCCATGCAAAGAGCTGGGCTCCTTTGTGTTCCCAGAGCCTGGCAGCAACCTTTCCTCTCTGCTCTCAAGGTCAGAGCTGGCATACCAAAGCAGGCATGCCTGAAACCTTGCAGTCTGTGGGACCGCTTTTCCAGTCCCTGGAACAGCAGGGATTTTCACCTATTCGCTCAAATCTCCACATGACCTGCTGCAGAGGAGGCACCTGGACTCCTTCACCTCCTTCCCAGGGCAGGACCTGGGTGCACAAACTATTCCAGGTGCCTCTTTTCTCAAGCACACCTCTCTACGAGGCTGAAAAATTGATCACACAAAAGCAAATATCCAGCCTACTGGCAAAGAGGATGCTTTCAAACTTAAAAGGATTATCAGTTGTACTTGATCGTTGAGCACTGGGATAAAGTTGTAACTATGTGGCTGTGATGCTGTGCAAGAGAAAAGCCATTTTGGAAGGATTTAAACAAGTACAGAGCAGGGTAGCCTTCATAAACTCAGTCATCTGCTAATAAAGGAGGGAGAGTGTGCAGATTTTCTCATGCTGTATTGCTGTTAATCCAGAGGGACCAAATGTGACATGGAGAGAAAATTTAGATGGTGCTTACAATACGTACATTTATATATCATGTCTCAAATCTTCCACCAAGAGTGCCAATGAAAAGACTAATTTGTTCAATTTTTTTAAAACTTAGTAGGCTGCTAGTGTACTAGGGCATGGTAGCAATAACAAATCATATTCCACCTAATGACTATGTGCCAAATAGACTCACATTTTCATTAATCTGTGGAGCCTTCATTAGGTCTTTGAACAATTTTTAGCAGCAGAGGAATCTAGAAACTACACAGTAAGTTTTGATCCACTCTGATGTTCTTGCTTACTGTTCTGCAACATCCATATTATTATTAAGGTATAACCTACTTCACTGTGTAAATTTACAGCCACATATTACTCTGATAAAGTAATCTTTAGGCTTATTGTAAGTACATTTTATTTGTGACTGAAATGAACCTAAGCAGCTAAGCTGGCAGAAAATAAATCAGACCAACTGTATTAACAGATCCAGTGGCTGAGATCATGAAAGTGTTTTCTCCCACCTAAAATAACCAAGAGATGGTAAAAATCACTTGTAAAAGTGCAGCAGAGCAGAAATTATCTAAATGCCAGCACTGCAAGATTACCTGTACTACCACAGTTATTTTCTGCCAAGCAGTGTTTGCATGATCAGTACTCACTCTTGCAAATCACCCTGGCAGTGCTCTGACAAAAACCCTTCGAGGTGCATGGGAATTTAACTCACCAGGAGCATCTGAGAGGCTTTGCATGCTGTGTGCATGGACCTAATACACTAATTCTACAGAGTCTAGGATTGCTCTCAGCCTCTCAGGGCTGCAAAAATACCTGCACGGATATTCAGCCAAGCATCTATCAGTGCAATGCCATATTCCAGAGCCTGAGGTAAATGGAATGCTCTGAGGTAGTGAAGGAGCTACAGTATGGAATTATCCAAACACCAAATGGCATAGCTGCCACTATGCTGACAGGGCACAGTGGTCAAAACCAAAGCTGCTGGGAGTTATGTCCACTTAACAGCAATAGTTGTGTGGCTGAGGCAGAGGCAGGCACAGTGGGTGGCAAGACACTGCTACAGGGGGAAGAACCTAGCATGTAAGTGAGAAAAACTGTAGAAATTCTCCTGGCCCCCCAGCAGTAAGGACACAGAGAGAGAACAGCAGCTAGAGGGAAGTAGAGATTCAAGTTTATCAGAAACACACATGAAGAGAATGAAGGCAGCGTTTCGCCATCATCTTTCAAATCTTTTAGTATCTACCAATTCTACCATATGAAACTCCAGAAATTTGAATTATGTCAAGTGTGTGTATTGCGGTATTAGAGCTGCTTTGTCAAATACAATTTAAAAAGGGTGGGGAGCCTTTTTGAAACCATCAGATCATTACCAACATGAGTTGGGTGTAAAATAAGCAGGTGGTTATCATCAGGTTACGGTGCTTTCTGGAAGTTCAGCAGTAGGTTTGAAAGGAAGACTTACATTGCATTCACAGCAATATAGTACTACTTTTAATGAACCAGGTAATTAGCAACTCAGTGAAAAGAAGGGCATCCCTGAGTGTTAAACATCAAAAGCACTACTCAGTTGCAGTTTAAAGGCCAGAATTGCCAAGATCCTGTGCACTGTGCTCCCATTTGGAGTCAGTGGAAATGAATGGCACATAACACCTCTTAGGGTCAGATCCAAAGGAAGAACCATCAATCTGACTTAAGTTACCATTTCACTTGGAAAATCCTTAAACTTTGGAAGCGAAAGAAGGAAAACCAATACTGAATTCATTGCAGAAATCCTCATTTTCAGAAAAGGTGTTCTGGGAACATATAGTGAAGTGCAACAAAAACAGCTACTCTGCATTTTCAACATGCTGCTGCAAACTGAAAACTCTTGAGGAAATCAAGGGAAATCTTGACAGCTCTTTAGAAACTATGAAGATTCTATGCTGAAGCTCTTATGAGTCAAACATAAATTATGTACCTTATTCCTGACACAGGTCCATTATTAATTCCATCTGTAACATCCCATATGCTGATTTCTCAACTTCTGCTTTACCCTTTTCATTCCTTTTCATGTAGACAGTGCTCACATTGCCTAAGACTCTGGGATTACTCCTTTTAACACAGTATCCACACAAAAAGAGAGTCAAATGCATATATTTAAAATTTCTTAATAAGCTACAAATTTACAGTGGCAAGTCAGTGCCCTTCCTCTCTGTGCAAATATTTTATTTCTGACCTATTGTAACTATGGTTTAAATCACACTGCAAAGTCTTGCATGGACTTATCTGTTTTAAAAGGTGCTTGGCACACCTTTCTGCACTAAAAAAGGCAAGAAAAAATGTATGAGTGTGCTGTGTATCAGCTCAGATTCTAATGTGGAATACCACGAGGAATATTTCTTCAATGGCCTTAGCAAATAGACACATTAGAGAAAAACTTGGGACTTAACAAAGCACAATTCAGTCTCTGTACAATTCAGAGGCAGCAGGAGCAGGATAGTGCAGGTGAGCAGGTTCTCCATTACCTCTCTTCTAAATGCAGGGAGGAACAAACCAGATAGAAGCAGTTTTATATTAGAAGACTTTTTCTGACAATCAGGGTATGTCCAAAAGGAAAGGGTTCAGTTTTTCAAAGAGTGAAATTGCCAGAAAGGGAACTCAAGAACATTTAGACTCTGGAGGGATTTGTCCTGTTTCCATCATTAGTATTCCACTGCTCCCTGCAAAGACCTCAGAGAAGGCAGAACAACTCGTGATGCTTGCAGCCTGCCACTGAACTGCTAGGTTTGGATTCATGCCTTAGAGTCTCAGGACTGGCATAACTAAATCTTCACATTTATATTTAGCTATACATACAAATTCAATTGCAAACCCAGAATGTGAAATGACCTATGCAGAGCCTACAGATCTTTTATTCTTACAGGTTTCACCTTTACAGCAGTGATTATTGATTGCATGGAGAACAGAATTAATAAAAAAATGTTTACAGACATCAAGAAATTCTGTTACTGATGGAATATTTCTCTCTTCTCTTTCACCCCAGTTTTGAATCCCATCTAACTTGTTGAGATCTTGCACTTTGGGTTGCCTGGAAGAGCTAATGGAAAAAAACCCACAACCTATCTCCCATCATGCAAACCCCAGTGATTCCCCTCTGCTGCTCACAAGAACATCTGGAAAGCAACACCATACAAGAGATTTGCTCAAGGGTAGGAGGGCATGAGAAGGGAAAAATTCTTCTGAATATTTGTGCTATATTTAAACACCAGAGCAAAGCTTACACTTGGAGTGAATGTCTGTCTCTCTGCTGTGGGAATGCAGAATTCCAGGCACTGAACAAGGATGTGGTAAGCTTTTCACAACATACCCCAAAGCAATGGCATTACTGCAAGACTGTAGAAATGGGAAGTGCAATGCCTCTATCTTCTATTGCAATTGTTGCAGGGACAAAACATGGAACGAAAGGAAATTTCAACAGTGCACTGGGGAAAAAATAATCTAAGTTTTCAGCACAGAAAATTCATCTGTTTTGCAGAAACACCTCCTACAAAGAAGGTGTAAGCAAAGCAGAGAGGATGCAGTAAAATCAAAGCAGCTCAGACAAAATTTCAGAAGGTGTCTTAGTTTGGAGTTCAAAATTTACATAAAATTGGAGTAATATCACAATCGATTGTCAGTGAAGGCAATGAGAGCTACAGGTACCTAACTAAGTTGGGGAAAGAACACCCAGAACAAGCAGTCATATTAATTTTACTGTTTAGGTTCATAAATTTAGGCAACCATCTTCTGAGAAATAAGATGACTTCATTTTCTTAGTATCATCTCACCTCAACTTGTTATTTGTGCAATGAGCTGTTCCCTTTCACCATCCTAGCAGGAAAAAAAGTGTTGGTCATGCAAAGTGGCACCTAGGAAAGGTCAACACTAATACAGGAGGACTGCAGAGAAAGCTAACTTTTTGGGGAAGTATATTCCCAAGATGAGTAGTTCATGTAGTCAAAATCATTGTGGGAACTAGTTACCACATCTAAATTCATTAATATCAAAATTAACTCATTACTGAAAGAGCAAAGAGCTGCTCTGCCTGAACTACACATAGCATTTGAGACTAACAGAGTCCTGTTCACTTGAAATATAAAAGAAGTTAACACAGCTTCTTGCATGAACTAAGTAGGTGGGAGGTACATGATCTCTCAGGGTTAGGGACCCTGTAGGAGTCAACGAGCAAACTTATCACTGGAGCTGACTGCCTTTTTATTTTCCTGTATGACTGGGAGACAGTGACTTTAGTCATTGCCTTTTCAAGACAAAAATGTGTCTGTGTCACACCTACATGGTAGCCCAGCTAGTTAGGGCACCAGAAGATAGCTACAGAGGTGTGGGCTGATAATCTTTCTGAGGAGGAGAACTCCTGTACAGAGTGGGAACTGCTGCCACAGTCACAGTGCTGGTGCTGTTTCCACATCTGGCCAGGCTCCACTCTGCTGTTGGATGCAGCACAGATGTGCTCTTGCTCCTGTCAAGATGACTGTGCTTACAGTAATGCAAACAGTATCAAACAGTGACAGACATCCTACACGCATCACAACTCACACTGTGAGTGCAGATTCTTCTGTTTTCTTTTGCCTCTGTGTTTTTCCAGGGTTTCTCAAGCAGTGGATAATCTGTAACACTGAGGGCAGAGGATTTCATGTACAAATTCGTAAGTAAAGGCAATGCTTCTGAAATGTACAACAGATAATGGGGGCATTCCAGGATAGTGCTGTATGGTTTAAAACACCACACTTTCTTCTTCCTTGACTACTTTTCGTATCAGCAAACAATCATTTCAAAATTATGGCTAGATCTTACACTAGGTGTATGCTAATTGTGGGCCATTATTAATTTTAAAATCCATTTTCTTCCTAATTAACAGGACTTTACTTTTCCCAAACTCATGAACACCTGATTACCTTCCAAAAGTCTCATTGCCACAATGTGCCCGAAGGTGTCTACAGAGTCACCCTCACCTTGCTCTGTTGTACTTTGGCTTGTTTTGTTTTATATTAAAAACAGAAAAGGGAAAGAGTAGGAAAGCCAATTTTGCAGGTATTCTGGTCAAGGTGGAAAGCCTTTACTGGAGAGAAAGATTGGTTTTTATGGTAAATTTTTGGGGCTTAGAACAGTGTTCAGAAATTTGTTTTCAAATGAGCTCTGCAAGTTTGCTCAGCTCGAAATGTGAACTAACATGAAAGTCACATCCTGCCCGCTTAGGTTCACTTCTACAGCTGGTTGAATGAGTCCTTTCAGTGGTTAAAAAACTGCACTTTTCCAATATATAAAAATCTGGCTACAAGGTTGCCTCTTCCCAGTCAGTAGGTGCTCTGCACACACAAGTAATATTTTTAATCTCACACTCAGTTATACTGACAAACTTTCATCAGTGTTGACTACTCTGTACAGAGCCTGTACACCAGTATCTAACTTCTACTCAATTTGTTTTTTTTCCTGGTGAGCTGTGTCTTCTGAAGCAGTCCTGTGAGAGACAGCTTTGCTTTTTGCCATATTTATGGTCTCATGGAGTCTCTTCTGGGCCACACACTGAACTATGAGCAGTGTTAAATTATCCTGGAGTGACATGGAAAGTTTTAATTAAAACCTGCCTTTCTACTCCTTCCTCCATTAATGTACATGCCATTGTACTGCAAAATCTAGCAACAACAAATGACAAAACCTTCCTTAGAGACACCACAATTGCTGCTCACAGTGATTACTGCAATAAGAGGATGCAATTAATTAAGTTGACTGTATTTTACTAATTCTTAAAAAGTTGCACCATTGACCAATTTATCATAGGGATAACTAAATTACTATATTTATTTTCATAGTGAGTAATATGAGTAGAGGAACATACTGTGTTATTCAGAGCTGGACTTCATGCAGCTTAGAAGTTTAAGGCAAGGACTCACTCTACACAGAAGGTTAATTTGCATTAAGGTTGGCCTGAATTTGAAAAGCGTTAGCTACGAATAATAAGTCAAAAAGAGTAGAATTGCTAAAACATCACCAGATTAATAGGAACCATAAAAAAAAAAATACAAGATAGAGTAATATATTTTATTTTATTAAAGTTTTCCTCTGAAGTTATCTTCTCCAGAGTGGAGAGGTTTATGAATTATAAAGGTGACCATACCCTTGAAATTGTCCTTGACCACAGCTTTAAAAACAGTGTACCAGAGCAGAACCATCCCATTCTGCTTCAGAGATGTTTTGACCTGGACCTTTGCACAGATAACCTAATGCCTGTACATCTCAGACAGTGGAATGAAAATATGTGTAACTTATAAAATGCTTCTGTGGCAAAATCACACGAAAGACACAAAAAAAATCGTGTTCCTCTCCCTATGTTCCTGGAAATGTTGAAAAAGTTAAGCAAAACAAAAATACTTCAGTAATTTAGTGTCAAGCAAATAGTAAACTACCTGAATCAGAAATAAATGTGTAGTGGCTGCATCAAAACATCTGCTTCCCCTCACTCTTAGATTTATGTGTCCTTACTAATTTATGTAATTTTTTTCTTTCATTAACAAACTGTATGGGCAGTCTCTTAAGAGTGACTGACATGATACCAACAAATTTGTAGTAAGGAGTGATTTGACAGTATGCTGATATGCATACTGTGAGTAGGAGACAGAAGCTTACAAAATCATTTTCTGATGAAAAAAACTCTCAAACACTGGCCATCAAGAAAGGTCTCCAAAACTAACAGCTAGAAGCAGATTTCAGAGGGACAATCACCATCTGCTTCCAGCCAATATGGCCAAAAATAACTTATATCATTCTCTAAACTGTGTGAATTCAGCTACTTTTACTTTGTACTTACTATGCTTCTCCAGTTTATCTTCTCTGAAATGCTCAAAGGCTGACAAAAAAAGGGAAAAGGGAAAGGACCTACATACATGGAAGTAGAAAGGACCTACCTACATGACAGAATGGACAAGAGAAGAAATACCACCAAGGAAGCTTCAGCTGCCAATACTTCTTCAGCTGCCAAGCTTTTAACTTAATGCTTTCTTTTATTTCTCCTCTGCATGAAGAGCAGATGGATTCACACTCCAGTATCTGGTGGCATCACAAATCAGTGAATCTCAGCTTGACTGAAGTCTTGGAAGCAAGAAACCGATTAATTATTTTAAGCATGCAGAAGCCAGACAACCCAGAGGAGTTCTGCCAAACAAATATGGAATAGAACTTATGGATGTAATTGTGAACTTGTGATAAACTGACACTGGTTGGAAAAGGTCTGGTTCACTTCAGAGTGACAGGAGTGAGTTTCCAAGAAGTATAAGGGAAAATTGTGACGGATAGCTGGAATAACTTCCAATTCCATCTTCTTTCTACAGGTGTTCTAAATCCTCTTTTTTACCTCTGATCTTGCTGTTCAATAATCCCTGTGCAATGTTTAGGACAGGCACACCTGCTGCTTGTACTTTACCTGCATGCCAGCACCTTCTCTCCTTCACTGCAGTAGAATGCTTCACACTATGTTTTTTCCTCTACTACTACAACCCAAACATCACTTCAGGCTTTGTCTCTGAAAAGATTTCCTGTTTTCCACGGTGAGCTTTTATTTTCTCTCTTCCCTTATTCACTCATGCAGCTTTTTTCTGAGTCATTTGCAAATTAGTCTGCTATCTTCTCCAATGCCATGCACCAAATCCAGCCTCCAGCACTATATCTCTTAACTCCAAATGTAGATGTGGTACAGTCTTGCAAGGCCTGCCTAGCATTTTCCTGATGATGGATTCATGGAGCACATTAGCTGCCACGATGGAAGATCCACACTTGCAGCTTTTGCTTACCTGACTATTAATTGTGATCCTGCACCATGTCCTGTTGGCTTTTTGTTTTCTACAGACTGTAACAGTGATGGGAACATAGCATAGAAGCAACACAACAGTAAAGAGCCTGCAGGGAGCCTGCAAACAGGGCTTTTTTTCCCCAACTATTTCTCTTAAGTGTACTAGTACTAGCATTGACTAAGTTAGGATTGACTAAACAGATTCTCAGGCTGAGCAGTTAATGTAATCTCTTGCCTCCTCCCACTACACAGGTACACCCACTTGATACTGCACTGTAAAAAGACATTCAGCAGCCTCCCTGCTTAAGCACTATACAGCAGACACCCGTGGAATGGCACAGCAGGTTGCTATGAGAAGTGAGCCAACTGCTCCACATTTTCTGTGTGACAGTAGGGATGACTGACCAACAGCAGACAAAGCTAAAGACAAAGCCGGTTTGATTATTTACATGTTCCCAACCCCAAGCCTGATAAGGCTCCATAATCATTAACAGGCAGCTGCTGGAGACAACCACAGCTGTCCATAGTTCATAAGGAGCAAAACCAGCGGTGCCTCAGTGGGAGATCAGAACAGTGAGCAACAGCTACCACATGCTCAGCTTCAGGCAATTTGTGCAGGGCAAGGAAACCCCCAAGCCCTCCCTGAGTTCATTTCTTCTGTCTGTGCTTTTTGTAGCCCTTGCCTCTACCATGACAAGGAGATGGATTTGCCAGTGTCAGGGCCTAAAATGCCTTTTTCTATCTTTTTCATGGTTTCATTTCATTTCATTTGATTTTCATTTCCACTTTATTAAAGTCAAGAAACACAAAAGGGTTTTGCAAAGAGAAAGTGAGCAGACTAAGCAATAATTTGCAATTCTAGTGTCACTAAACAAAAAGCCTCCTGAATTCCCATTTACACATTCCAAATCTTTCTTTGGGAAAGGTTCTTCCTGAGATTGCTTCTGCACCTTCCCAATGGATAGCTTACCTAATATCCACAGAAAGTGTGCTGTCAAGTAAAATTCATATACAGAAGGCTCCCACACTACTAAGTCTCACCTGGAGCAGTTTAGTGGTACTGCTTCTCATAGGGAAGACATCAGAGGAGAGATTTCACCTTTTGCGGGTGCAGATTTCATACCCATCATCAAAGCAGCTATTTTTAAAATTTATTCTTACAAGCTACAATACCTCTTGCAGGTTTATGCAGCTTACACAGAGACAGGAGACATGAAAATCTGTGCACTAAGAGAATGAAAAAACAGCAGTCACTATTTGTAGGTCCTAACAGATAACAGAGTGTAGGTTCTCACCTAAAAAGTAAGAACATCAATATTACAGAGGCTTGTTTTCCGCTCTGAATATTAACAGCATGCACCATGGGTTAGCAGCAAGGTTATTTTAAAACATTTAAGGCTCCATTGCCACAGTATTTCTCAGCCGAGTAGTTCTGCCCAAGCATTTTCTTATGCAGAGCCAGGAGCTGGACTCAGTGATCTTTCTAGGTCCCTTCAAGCTCAGCTTGTTCTATGATTCTACAAGAAAGTCTTAAAAATCTTTGCTTATTTTTTGTGTAAATGAAAATATTTCCCTGTAAACTATTCACAATACTGATTTGTGCCAGCGGATAAATGTCTGTAATGTACCATAACTCTCTATGGTATGGCATGTTAAAACTCTCTAATCACGGTGCTGGTTTTCTCTATAAACTGTTTTCCTGACAAGATGAGCTTCCAGTTTAAAAGGTGGTGCACAGCTCCTGAAGAATATTACAATGGATGCCCACTTTATATGGAGAAGTTAATGGGAAGAGGTATTGAAAAATAAACTAAATTGGAGAAGGTCAACTGCCCCTGCAGACACACTGATCTGAAATAAAAGTCACTTTATTCTGAAAATAATTATTTCCCTCAAAAAGCTCAGCAGTAAATCTGGCCTTGAAAGAACTGGCTCTTTTCAGCTCATAACAGAAAGAACCACAGAATATGAACTTGATGCAAATAACTTGCTCAAAGGAAAACTAAAAAGTTTCTTGCCTTGGCAGGCATGAAAAAAAAAGTCTGTTTTTTATCATAATGTTAACCCAGACTGTAATTTTTCTTTTTACAACTAATGAGCAACTCAGTGCTGTCAAGATTCATTTTGATAAGGTGGGCTTCTGAACAAGAGCTCAAAGTAGACCCTTTCTGCTCCTTGCTTGAACACAAGCGTGTGGGGGACTGGGGGACAGGCTCCCATCTGCTTCTCCTAGGACAGGTAGCTGGAGAACAGCTGAGGTCTAGAACTGTGCAAGAACTGGAACACAGCTAAGGAGAAATTTACTGGCAACAAATTGCTAAAACTCTTGGGAAAAATAAAAAAAAAAGAGTAAATTGTGTCTCCCTAAGCACAGTTCATTCCTTTGGAGCCCCACGAGGTTGCACAGCAACACGCCACAGTTACTGTGGGTCAAGTCCTCAGGACATAATCTAGCCTATTGACTTTAATTCAACTACCCCTGGCATAAGGTCCTGCCAACTGTGAGCAAGAAGACAACAGAAGCAATGCAGACTGGAGAGCTCTCAGGTGTTGGGAAGTAATTTCACAGTTTCCAAATGTTTTATCCAAGTTGTTCTGATCTGCTCAGTTCCATCTGTCTGTTCTATGGTCATTCTTTGAAAGTAGTAATTCAGAAACAAATTTTCATTTCAGTTTAATAGGAAAGCAAGAACCAAAGCCCACTGATGCAGTGAGACATTTTTGAGTTCAAGCCATTAATCAGTATTCACACTCCTGCTACAGATACTCTCAAAAAACCCCTAATGCCTAATCTTGAAAGAATTCTTAGTAAAAATACTTTCCACTCCATCAAGCACAGTTATTCATGACAAGCTTGACCAGAAAGTCATCCTTCCCTCATGTGGATAACTTGACCCTTCCAAAACTCATTCATCTAATACATTACTGGGAAACTTCGCTGTCAAGTCACAGTTTGAATGTATCACACATCTCTCCAACCTTTCAGAAGGACAGATATGCTTTGAGATGTGTATATATATATATATATATTTATGCTTCTTTTAGAGAAGAACAGCTATGAATAGAAAATGAGACCTTGGGATGGCATAAAGTTCCACAGAGTATTTGGTTTTCCTACATAAAACACAGAGCGCAGCTTTCTCACCCAGGCTGCAGCATGCACGGTGCAATCAACAGCAGCCAACAATCCTTCTGCACAAATATTCCTAGCAGAGTCATGAAAATTTTAGCTTTACTATAAAAGGAGATCATAGGGTTGGAGGAAAAGAGATTCCTCCAGAAAACATTTTCCCTCTCACTAGAACCACAGTAATGACTCTTAAGCCCAGGCTTACAAGGATTATTAGTCCACTCAGTGATACCCGAGTGTTGTTGGAGGCTGGGTTCCCCCTCAGAGAAATACTTAAGAGTAAATTTTAAACCTACTACTTTTATTACAAATTCACTTTCAAAAACTTGTGCAATTTTGCTACAACTCCTTTCTTTGGAATGAAATCTGGCTTTGATGTCCACTATTTAAACCACTAACAAGAACAATAGGAAACAAACCGACCACCTTATTGCAATAAACAAAATGTGTAGTTGTGGATTTAGGGTTTTTGATGGATACAGATTTAAAAATGACAGTCCAAAAGCTTGAATAATCCTAGACCTCAGTATTTCAAGCAAGCATCTGCAATAATGACACTCAACACAGTCCCCTGGACCTGGTAGTCCACGGGCACTGCACCCCAGGCTGCTTACCAACAGCAGCATGCTGCCAGATGGCCAGACCCTACCAAGCCTCAGTCAATTACAAAATACAGTTTCCTTCATGGAGATATTCCAGCAGAAGCCATAGATAAAGCTTTTGAATATGAACTCAAAGCAGGATGCACAGACACACACACACAAATGCACATATGTGCAACTGTAAACACACCTCTTGCAGCCTTGACCCACAGGGAAGGACCACAAAAGTGTAAAATGAGCACTCTGAAGCAGAAATCTGGTGAAGATAGAAGCATTTCACTTGTGTCATTATTAATACAGCCATCAAAGTATCTAAACTAGTTTCTCTGAGAGGCTAGTTTGTGCTTTGAAGTACGTGCCTTTCAAAATATATCCATGGTCTTTCTGTGAAGGCTAGTGATAATTTTATCTCTTCTGAGCCCTGCAGTAATAAATGTTGACAGCCCCAGATGCCAGGTCCTTGGTGAGAGCATCTGTTTGTTTATTCAGGATTAAGTTAAACTACTTAGCCACCATTACAGTAAATCCACCTCTCCTACAGAGGTTCTTAAGAGTACTGAAGAAAATAATGAAACACCACACACTGCTGTGAGATCAATAGCATTCAGGAGGCTGAGAAACCTCTGACAATTTATTCATGGTGTGGAGGGGTGAGGAATAAACTGCACCGAACATCCCCCCAAAAAACCAAAATATAAAGAAAATTTTTGGTGCTCTTTGTCTTGATTTCATCACATCACACTTCGGTGCTGTGGCAGACTTTCAACAAGAGACTATAAAGCTTGATCCTGCAGTCTCTGTCCAACAAGAAATGAGTTTAGATATCTAAATAATTATGCTCAGTTATATGAAAAAGGACTGGATGTCTTTTTTATTTTTCCTGAGGCAATTCACAGTAGCCCTTTTACCATCTTTCAATATTTGAAATGTAAAGACTTCTCGATTTAATTTCCTCTTCCTTAGGGGTGTGAAGGAAATGTTGTGCTCTTACTGACATGAATGCAATTTGAGACTCTAAATTACAAAACCTGTAGCACTGATGCCATTTCTTCACACTCAAAAATATTCTCATGTGTCTAAAGATCTAAAGCTGTGATTGCATCAACATGTAGTAAGACTATGGGATACATATTAAGCAAACAGCAAAGAACATATTTGAAAAGAGGATTTTCAAGGCATGCTGCACTGCAATTTATTTAATTTTAAAAAAATCTCAAGATGGCAAAGTTAGCTTCCATTCTGCATTTAAGGCAGCTGTAAGATTAGCCTTTAATTACTAAAAGATGGTACAAAAGCATGAGACCATCTCACCAACTGTTTCTGCAGCACAAGCAGAAACAGTCTCTGGCTACACCTCAGAGTATTGGGGGAGTAGGCAAGAGCATCTGCATGCTGGGTTGGAGTGATTTTGAGTGTACAAATAAGATTTTTTTTCTTCTCATGAATAGGCAACCGTGCTTTATAGATACAGTAGCATGAGCTGAACGATGAGAGAATTTGGGTTTAATAAGACTGCAGTCTAGGGCCTGGCTAGGGCACCAGGGATCCCCGACTGCAAGGGTACCTCTCTGCATTGCTGTTCTTGCTCTCCTTTGCCTCGTACCACCAGTGTTTCTCCACCCTGAGCTGGAGACAGTGTGGGAGGGATGGCTGGCTGGCTCACAGCAGCTGCATGCAGTGCCAAACACCCAGCTGGAGGTGGGTGGTAAGACCACCAGAGGCTGCATCTCTGCGGCTGGGAACTCATCCTCAGCTCTCCACATCAAAGGAGAGAAGCTGCCTCACTTATGTCACTCAGCAAACAGCTTCTAAAAACCTCCAGGGCTGTGCAGAGACTTTGTGCATCCTGAGGCAAAAGCTGCATCAGCCCAGAGTGATTGGTCCCCAGAGGAAAGGCTCTGCAGTGGGAAAAGCCATAGGAAGTCGACCTAGGATGGGCTGCCAGGAGACAGTCCGAGGTCAGGGCGGTGAATGAGCAGCTTCCTCTCCGCAAGATGCTGCGCAGTGCTTCCCCCGCAAGTTCATGGAGCAAAAAATGATTGCAGGCAGGAAAAACATGACATTTAGTAACATAAATTGACAAGTTCTCAACAGGAACATAACTATTTTTTCCACTTTGTTTCTTTATATAAACAGTATTTGATTTTTAACATGCAAAAGACTGACAGCACACCAAGCATAAAATAGATTGTGATCTCCGTAAACCAGGATGGCTGTTATCAGATTGGCACTGTATGAGGCCATTGTTGGAGCTAAAATTACCTCTCAGGTCTTGCAACACACTCCACCAAAGGACACCGTGTCCCACTGCACAGACACACCACCTACACAGGCATCCACTAGAGGGGCCAGGAGACAAAGGTCTGGGAGAAGTGGAGACTGGACCCCTCACCAGGTTTATGGCTCATTCTCAAGACTTGCACTCCAAACATGCAGCAAACATTCAGGAGAAAGAGAGAAATAGTGAATACCTCTGGATCTGACTATGCTCATGGAGCACTGGTTGTTGACACCCTCTGATTTTCAAAAAACTCAGCATTTGGTTTAGCTACACCAAATATGGCCTCTGTGCAACAGGTCAATGAGAACCAGTGAAGATGTCATCCACTGTCCCTCCGATTTTCACAGTACTTCTTGTTTTGCCAATCAATCAGAAACCTGAAGGCCAGGGAAGCTGGTTAGCACTTCCTGCATACAGAAGCTAACCCATTCTACAGTGGTTTTCTTTTTCTGTAGCATCATTCCTGACTTTTCCCATAGCTGTCAGAAAACTGCTTCTTTAGTTACTTGTCTCACATACAAATGTTTTGAGGGGCATGCATCTTCCCTACACTTTCATTGTCAGAATGATTAGACACACCAATCAATAGGAGTCTGGAGTACCCAAGGTAAGCTGTAACACACAAGTCTACAATTTCAAGAGAAAAACCCGAAAAATGAAACAACTTTCTGTCAGTTTGCCTTTGAAAAATGCGAGAAATTATTTAGAAAGTTCTGTCTTTGAATGACCCTTTAAAAGCTTATAATATCTTTGTAAAAACCTAATGTGACCTGAAATAATTTGCAAAAAATTATGACTCCCCAAGTATAACCTGAAAAAAAAATTGCTGCTTATACCACGAATTGATAGCTGGGCCCTGGAAGTAGTAGAAAATACACAAAGGAAAACCATTGCAAATATGGTTTGTACAGGCAAAGTACTGGCAAACTGCATTATACCACTCATGTCTAGGCTCAGAGTGAGCAGTGGGCAGTGGACAGCAGAGCTAGGATTAGTGATAGGAGGAGAGAGTAAAGATGGGACAGACAGAAGATAAAGAAACCTGGAAATTTGCGCTTGCTGCTACAGGGATGATTCTACTGCAAGGATGTGAAGACTGGGGGTGAGGGACTGCTGTCTGTGGGAATGGCAGCTATGGCTCACACACTCTAATAATTATAATAATTAATAACAGAAGGATTCCAGGCATAGATAAAATTTACTACATAAATCTTATCACAACAAAGTCTGTGTTCCTTATGTAAGATCTTATGCATGCATTATGCCCTGCAGGGATGCATAAGCCAACAGATATATACAGGGAGACTTTTCTCATGGCAATTTAATGGGTAAGCACATTATTTGCAGCCTAAATGGTCATTATTACAATTTCCAAAGACTGAACAATGGGGAAGACAGAAAGGTTTGTAATGAGGTGGTCACTCATCACACCTCTTGCTCATTCTTTTTGTGTCACACCACAATATTTCAATATAGGGTATCGTGGCACATTACATTTTTTTCTTACACAGACTCCATGAAGTTTTAGCAATATAGAACTAAGCAAGGAGTATCAATAAGTAGATTATTGCAGATATGAGTGTATCTGTAATGGTGTCTTGCCATGTAGAAAGTAACTTGTTTAATAGACACAGACTTTTTACTAAAAGAACAGCTTTGATTAGCAGCAGACAGTAGTGCTCATAAAAGTCATTGATTTATTTTCATTGGCTTTATTTGAGACCCACATAGCATTAACTTTTCTACACATGAATTGCAAGTTTTTTACTCACCAAGGTCTAATTCTGTTATTGGTTATCCCTTTCTTTACTGTGGCACATCTTCAATAATTAAGTGTCTTAAACTTCTCTTTGTTTGGTTAGGAATGGAAAGCCAGTGAGTGAGTTTTCATTTAAAGAGTGTGGGGGAGGTGAGTTGTGGAGGAGAAAGACAACTTTTTCCTGAAAACTAAGGGGGAGGATTAAACAGAAACGGCTCAGGAGAAAGTCAGACATTGACTTAGAGTAAAATAAGGGAGCAGAAGCGAGGCTCCTGACACTGAATTGTGTGACAACAGAAAACCTCAATTCCTATTAATCCCACCAGGCATTAAAGAAGGAAAATGAGAACAGCTCCTTCCTCAACATGGACCCAGCTGAGAGGGCCCATGGCCAGGCCAGGCTGTGGGAGGGCAGGGCTGCCGTGGGGTGCTGAGCCACAGGCAGGGACAGCCAGGGCTGCTGGTGTCCTGGGGACCCTGGCACCCAGGCAGGAAACATCCCTGCCCTGCTGGGCCAGCCAGGGCACAGAGCCAGGCCCAGCAGGGACGGAAGGGCTACGAGATCCTTCCCAGCACCCACAACACGGACACAGCTCAAGGTGCCACTTGAGCTCATGTGGGCGGAACACGTAGCCCACAACAAACCAAGCCTGATATGCCCCGTTACGCACTGAAACAAGATGGCAAAGCTTTGGGTATTTTTTTTTCTTTAATTAATGTCCTTTGTATTTATTTCAGCACTAACAGACAACCTGTTCCCCAGGCCCTGATCCAGCAAGGCCTGTCCCTAGTGTCAGCGGCCTCGTCATTTCACGGAGCTACTAACGTGGCCACGTGTACACACAGGCGTCAGCACATTCAGCACACCACAAGGGCTGGGATATCAATACTATACTGCATAACAATTTAAATGTGTAGTAAAATAAGTCTTGCATATTCAATGAAACAACGTAGATGAAATACGCCTCCTTCCCCTCAAAGGTAACTATTTTTAATGACTAAATTAAGATAATGCATTTAAAAGATGTGGCTTGCTGCATGAACAGAACATGCTTTAGGACAGCTCAATTTTTTACCATTCAACATCTTTTCTCAGTTAACTGCAAGTCAAAGGACAAACTTGCTTGACTGTTAATGATGAGGAAAACTAACAAGTGCTGTCCTGCCTCAAGACGTCCACTCCTCCAGCTGGCCACAAATCAAGCGGAAATTCCAGATCAGGAGGCAATTATTTATATATGTCTCCTTCCAACCACCCCCTCCAAACCTTAAATTTGCTTCTAAGTGGGAATTAATCCCGCCTGGAACACTTTTAAACACTGCTGTATCTTTACAATAAGGTCAATGACAGTTTTGGTTTCAGCTGCACTTGTGAGACTTTTGTCCATATTACTAGCAAATTTAGTTTTATTGTCCTTGAGAGGAAACAATTCTTCAGCTTTGGGGTGCATTTTTTTTTAAATACACCATCACACTTAAACCAGAAGTTACATTCCTGCCTACTACAACCTGCTGTTGCAAGTTTTGTTTAAAATTCTTTCATGTTTTAAAAGATATTTTTTTAAATTCACAAGTACAAGAAAATGCCATTTTTACTTTGTGAGAACTGTGAGAACTGTCTCAGTTCTCCAAGAGAAAAGGATCTCACTGACAAGCATTCACTATCACATTTTCCCCCTATAGTCTTTGTGGATAAACAACAACACACATAATCTACTGACTAGATCTTATACTTTTGGACTGAAACAAATGCTCCTTCTTGTGTACTTCTCTCTTGTAAGAGAGACTGAAAAAAACCCCTCATTTTAATTTGTTTCCCTTGATGATGCAGAACAATGCTTCATTTCATGCAGAAAATGTTTCTCCAAGTGATCCCACTTCAGATCAGAACAAAGTATCATCTTTTCATACAGCTCTTGAGAAAGGCTACAGTATATGCAGTAACATTTGAAACAAATTATACTTACCCAACAATAAGCATAAACTTTAAAAACTCTAATGAGGGCTTTAATTTGAAAATACCTTTTTTCAGCCGGTGGTTTTGCAAAAGAGAAGCATCTCTTAAAGCTGTAAATTTCAGGCATTCAAATCTAATTAAGTAATCTATACCTAACATCAGGATGCTGTAAGTCACTTCTGTAATACTAAACTCTTGCAGCTGAATCCCTGAGGAGCCATAACACACAATATACAGACAACAAGACAGTCCTCTTACAAATCTTGCAGTATATCTTACTTGCACTGAGTAAAGCTCCCAGAGGAATCCTCACGCATAGAGACAAGACACAGCTCAGGCAGGGAGCCATTAAGTGAATCTAAATAATCCAGAGCTGAGATCTGAGCAGAAGATAACAGGTGAGAAATGCCAGAGTACTCTGAATTAGCATTTTTCAGTGGACAGGCTACAGAGAATGGAAGTTGTCCCCTGTGCTCAGCCCAGCAAAGCAACGTGCATGCTTACAGGACAAACAGACATGGATGAATGATTTCCTGAGGTTGTATGATCAAGTTGGACAAAATGTGGCCCATCAATAAGAGAGACTGCCCAAAGGACAAGGGTCAGACCCAGCAGCAGCTATAGGGAGCTGATAGACATGAAGCAGGAGGTAACAGAGACACAAACTTCAAAATATCATTCTGGATCTGAACAGGAAGATCTTAGAGACACCAGGGACAAGGCACACTTTGTAGCTACCCAGTGACACCAGTCACCTCAAATAACAAATTATTTCTGTGAAAAGAGGCACTGTTTTTTTCTGCTTCTTTGGTTGTCTGAAGCAAATGCATGTGTAGGGTCACAGATTTGGGATAATCCACAGACTGTGACAATTGTCTTTTTCCCAAGTTTCTATATGCTTTCACCACAGGGAAGGACCCATGAGCAGATACCTTCACTTCTTTTACAGACCAGAGCTTTGCTCTATTACATGCAGAAATGTCACTGCAAATTTCATCCTCCTCCCTGCAACCATCCAGTCTAGTGAGCATGATCTGTGCTTCATTTTCTGTGTCTGCAGCTGGTAATTCTATTCAACCAACTCTGCTTGCTAGAAAAATTATCATGATAACCTGAACAGCTTTGTCTTGGAGCACCATTCTCTTTTCTTCAGTGGGGAACAACTCAAGTCATGCTCCCATTTGTCTGAACAGTGCTTCACTGTTCAGCTGTCAGTTTATGAAGGCTAACAAAAAGTGGGAAGGCCTTTGTAGCTTTTCAAGATACGACCTACTGTCTTAAAATAAGTCAAAACCTTAAGATAGACGAAGAATCTGTAAAAAATTTAAGGGAAATGGAATAAAATGGCAATATATTTGATTCAAAGATTCTCTTTCCATGAACTGAGTCAAGAGAGATTTAAATATACACAGAATAAGGGGCCTGCAGAGAGACTGCATTATGCATACAAGTTTTGAATGAAATGAAAGAAAAGCTAATAAATGGATAGTAATAAGCAAAACTGTGAAAATGAAACTGAAGAAAGCTTGAAAGGAGGTTTTGGGGAAAAAAAGGGTGGTAAATAGTGCTTAAGTGTATTTTCATTTTTTTGTCTAATCTCGGAAAATTAAATGTTCTATAAAAAAGGCAGCAGATGTGGAAATGAAGCAGATATACAGACAAAGGCAGCAGATGCATAAAGGAGTTATTGATGATTTTTTTTGTTTTTTTCATCTATACTACTCGCATTTGGTTCTCCCAAAAACAAACAAATAAACAAAAAAACCACTCACAACAACACAAGTGTTTAGGACAAGACATGTCTTTTGCCTTGTCAGGAATGAGTTCTAATGCCCTTAGAAGCCTGGCCTTTAGGCATTCCCTGATTGAGAGCAATTTGCTCGGTTTTGTCACCCTATGCTCTGGTAAAATAAGTCACATGGAGCCAAGAACATAATGCTGAGCAACCAAAATTTTAGGCTGGTTGTGTACAGTCTTCCTTTATAGCTTATGCCTTTTGATTGTACATTTTGTTTATTTCTGCATCACTTTCTGATATGCTATAGGCTACCTCTTTCTCGTTTCGTGACTAGATATAACAAAAGCAGCTGCTGGAAGCCTATTATCTAATTATCTTGTCAGATCCTTCAAGGACTGTGATGCTCATATAAGCAGATCACAAACATTTTAGCCTCTCAGACCATCATTTCTTATCTAGCACACAAAACGTTGTACATTCTCTAAATGAGCTGGATGTTTGAACGAGCTGTCAGAAAAGCCTTTTCTTTGCTGCTGTCATCACTCAAGTTGTTTTCAGCTAGGATGGTCTCCCAGTTTAGCAAGAGCTGTAGGATTAGAGTATTTCACCAGACCGTGGCCAGGGCACAGCCCAGTACCGCAGCAGCTCTTCCAGGTGTCGTGGCCTCTGATGACACGAGGATGGGAGCTGACAAGACATGCCCATTTCTGCTGGGTGTCACTTGCTCCTCTGTCATTGCTCTGAGCCTCAAGAGTCAGAATCACCATCAGATTACTTCGGGTTACCCACTATCTTGAAAAGCATATCTGAATCTGGTGACTGAACACCCATTAGAGACAAAAGAATTAAGAGGTCTAGAAAAACTGTGCTCAGCATACGGTCGTGGTGCCCCTGGCATGCATGAAAAGAAAAGCACTCCGTGCCGAACAGCTGTAATTTGTAAAGATGGTATTCATATTATCATCCCAGGGTTCTCTGTCCTTTAAATACTGACAACACAGGCCGAATGAATATAACATAGTTCAAAAACTCAGCGTCATTACCAGATCAGCCTGCTCTTCCTTTGCTCTGCTAACTTCAGGTTGCTTTGCCATGCTGATAGTCTTTGAATTACTGCACTAGATGATGCTGACCCACAACGTAACATAGTTGACAAAAATAGTCTATCATCTCTAAACTCTGCCAAAGTCCCAGATCCTGGAATTTTTTTAAAGGAAATCAAAAAATGATTTGAAAATGTCTGAACACAACCTGTCAGCTTTTAACACTAACCAACAATCTATCTTCACACTCTAGGAGGAAGAAATAAGAAATAGTAAACTTTAGACTACTATTTTCTTCCTTCCTTGTACTTCATCTGCTTTCCAATGTAAAAGAATTAGCTTCAAACTCTTAAAATGTATCTCTTCCACCTTTGTGTGTGTATATATATATATATATTCCATTCTTAATTTTCAGAAATACTTGAAAAATACTTGTGAAACATCCCAGTACAGACTGTGATTTGTACAGATCCTTGTTGCAGATAACAATAAAATGACACTTTCTGACCACAATGCTCATGAAACAGAGGCTATTTTTAACTATTGTGCTATATATAAGCTAACCTATATTTCAATGCAGCCTTTGTGTCCAGTCTGCTTGCTTGTAATAGGCTGGAAGAGGAGCACACAGTTGAAAGCATGATCCACTATGGCAAATCCTATCAACAGTCAATCCACTTCAACAGCCAGCCTCTCATGTGACCCTGCAGAGGAGAGCAAAGTCTCTTAGTCACCTCCCAGCTAGTTACGATCTACCGAGCTTGAGGCCAAGAGAACACAGATTTTTTCTCAATCTCCTAGCACAACTACTTTATGCCCTGGTTAATTTTGATTTTATTTTGATTTTTGCTACAATTATCTTAGCATGCATAGCTCTTGATACAGTAAAAAATTACCTACAGGTTAGAAAAGCAGCAGAAATATTTGATTCCTTATCTTCCTGTGGCAGCAAGTATTGTAGTGGAAAAAAATAGAATTAATTTTGTCAGCTAAGCTTTCAATTACCTAAAGGATTTTTAAAGCCTAGCAGAGAGGGTAAAGATTAGAATAAAGATATTAAATGTCAGTAGTGGCTGTTGGTAGCTTCAAACTTTCTTGTTTATATGGCATTACTATGGCTAACTTCCTGTTCAGTTTCCAGGCAGCGTAAACCAGAACGAGAGAAATGTGAAGGTGTGCGATATAGAAGATGCATTTGATAGACAAATACAATTCAATTCTGCTTTTGCAGCTTTGAGAGCAGCTGTGGCCTTCAAATATGAATTCTAGGCAAATTACTGTTTAGGTAAATGCACTGACAGAAATTCAGTGACACAGATTTGATGGATATCAAATGTTGAAAACACACAAGGCTTCTTTGTGAAGCAAAGTAACAATGGTATGCTTAGACACTTAATTAGCAAGGAAATACCAAGCTAAGATTCTTAAACTTTCCTCCTTGTCATCCTTGTTTATGCTTACTTTTGAATGAAGTGCTAATGTGTACAGCCTATACACATTGCTAATGTGACATCAAGCTTTCCGGCAAATGCACTACTACTATCAGTACATACTTAGCACCTGGATCTAAGCATGTCTTTAAATATAATTTGCTGCCCCTCCAAGCCAGTACACACATCTACAATTATATTAAACTACCAATGTATTTGCACATAACTGTGTTTATCCTCTTGTAGCAATAATTATCTGACAAAAAAAGTGAAAAATATTTTTCTAAGTTCTATATGCAATCAGGCAGCCCAGGAACTACTAATATGTTCAGCATATTCAATTTCCTTTAAAAAAATTAAAGTTGGTGCACTGGTAATTTGATAAATGAACTCTCAAATAGGCATTTAAATATAAGTTTCAGTAAACTGAGTTTTCACAAATAAATAATGGGAGAAATTTTGTTAGTAATACAATATGGATTTTTTAAATACTTTTTGGTAAGGAAGGTGTTCTGAAAGTGGCACAAGGCAAAAGCAAAGAGCCTGGCCTCACCCCTTCAGGCTTATCCATCTTCTACATTGAAAAAGCCATTTTTGTGGAGCAGAAGTACGTCTGACCTTGGTGTGTGTGCACCAACCAGTTTTCAGAAGGGACGTTTTGATTTAATGCTTTGTCTGGCCGCAGAATCACAGACTATGCTGAGATGGGAGGGACCCACAAGAATCATAGAGTCCAGCTCCTGGTCCTGCATGTGACAAACCCAATTGTCACACCATGTGCCTGAGAGTATTGTTCAAACACTTCTTGAACTCTGACAGGCTGGTGATCATTTCCCCAGGGAACCTGTTCCAGTGGACAACCACCCTCTGGGTAAAGAACCTTTTTCTAATATCAAATCTATGGTCCTTCTTTGTCTTCCCTTTCCTCCACAATAATCCTCATTTCCTGCCTGGTGCTCATATTCTTTTTGCTACATCCAAGAATCTCAGTGTGACTGTACCTGGACACAACTGTCAGGAACAAGTTTCTCAGTAAGGCATGAGTTTGTCTGGGCTTAAAGCCATGAGCATGATAGAGCTGAAAGTACAACATCTTGTATTTTCAAGATATGAGAAAGGAGGAACAAACCCAGCGAGAAATCAACTAATAAACACTGCCTACTTCTCCTTACTCTGTTACACAGCTGAGCTTTTCATCCACAAAGGCAACAAGGATCTTTGCCTCTTCCCCCACCATACAAGCCCCTGCCCTTCATCCCACTGTGTCCTGCCAGCCGACTGACTATAGCAGAATGGGAGACGCACAGCACACGGATGCAAAACTGCTGCCTTACCCAAAACATGACACCATGAGAACTGCTTGAGCCTGCAACACCCCATGCATAAACCCTCTCCAAATTATGCTGTTCAGCACCTTCCCTTCCTCTGGAAAAACAGCCAGACAATTCCAGGGTAGGAGTCAAAGGTGCTCTTCTGGGTCAGGGCAGTGCCTCCTAAAGCTCTTCTGGCTTAATTTTACACCTCTTTCCTTTCAGCTCTTGCTGCTCTCTCAGAAGTCAATAAAAGCCTCTAGGCCCAGCTGATGGACAGCTGGATGTTGGAGCAGGCAACAAGGAAACAAAAATGAGAGACCTTCTAAGCAGAGCTATCTTCCAGCAACAGGTCACTCAGCAAGTCAGGCTATGCAAAGGCAAAAGGGCAAAACAAACCCTCAGCAGTGAGAAAAGAGACAAACCCACACGTCCCAGGGTCTGGGAGCCCACTTCTCAATGAGTTTCAAGTTTCAACTTTGCAAATTAGTCTTAGGAACTTCACTTAGATGGCAGAAATTCTCTGGCTGTCAAAGTGATTCAGGGAACTGATTCAGCTAGAACAACAGCCTGACAAAGGGTAAGGAAAAGTAGAAGGAGGAGGGAGGAAGAGGAGGAAGAAGAAAAAAGAGAAGGGGCATTATTACTGGGGTGGATTACATCCTGATCTTCACTGCTGAAACAGCTTTGCTGGCACAACATAAGTATAAATAGTAAGTATCGACTCTAGGAGTTGGCACATCAGACCATAATTCCTAGTACACTGTCATTAGCAAAAATGGTAACATTCCACAACACAAGATCATGACAGATCTGTACTGCAGACAGATCTGTACAGCAGATTGATTTGTTAATATTTTGTAGAATCTGTATTCGCTACATGACGTACACATAAAGGGCAGTTAGGATAAATACCCCAAATGTGATTGCAGAAATAAGCAGTAATAAAAAATAAAAATTAAAAACTCCAAATGGTCAAAACTATGCATACATTGACTTTTATTAACACATTTCAGTGATGCAACAAGGCAATGCAGAATCAACTGTAGGTCAAAAAACATGACCTCATTTTCTGCATTCCAGCTGACTACTGTGTGATCTCTAAGTTTCTGTTACACATTATCCAGCCCTTCTTCGAGTTGAATGGATACACAAGCCGACTTAGGGCTTATAAGCAGGGGTTTTGATTTGGATTCTGAAAATTGAAGAGATAATCAGCTTATCAGCTTTAAAGAAGAGAAACCAAAACACAGTTGCTTTGGTAGCTTGTTATAACCAAAATCTGTGCTTTCTGTTCCTTGAGAAATGGCTTCTGTAAAGTAAACCAAAACTTACTAAACCAGAATGAAACGCAGTGTCTACCTGTGGTGAAAGATTCTCTATGAGCTTACCTCTAATCAGACAAATAAATGCATACATGTTTATGGAGAACGAGACAGTCAAATGCAGTGCAACATCCCAGTACTTTGTCTGCTTTTTGTTTATAAGTATTCATAGGTTAAAAGGCAGTGCAAAGCCCAAGACAGCCTTTTGGAGATTTAAAGTTGAACAGATTTTGCTGGTAACATGGCTTATGAAACAGAGTATCTCAGCTGACAGGCATTTCAACAAAACTCACATCCTGTATTTTATGATGAGCACAACTGCAGAGGCCACATGATGATTCTCAGTGCTAACTCTCCCTTTGTAGGAGCACATGGAACTTGTCTTTCCATACAGAGAAAATGCTCTTTTGTTAATAAATATTATGACTATTGATTATCGAGATGCTGATCTTATCAAGAATTGTTTTAAATACCAAATAAAAGCAGGTAAAACACCTGAAAAAAAAAATCTCTGCCTTATTTTAGTATATGAATATTTTAAGCTCAGTCACTGAAACCACAGAACTGTCTTCTGGCAGCAAACTCTACTGGAACAACTTTGGCTAGAAAACTTCTTTTAAATCATCTCTAGGTATGGTGTGTTTGAGAGCTGACTTTAAGAGCTCAGCTCAGAGCTCATTTCCACAATCACATTACCATTCATAACTAAAATTCTGGGTCTCATTTCTTCCCCTATTCTCCAATTTCCAAAGAGAAATAAAGCCTAACTTCATCTATATAGGGGCTAAAGAGAAACAAAGCCCAACTTGTTTCTAAAGGACTTTGACATCATTTGTTTTGTACGTGAAAATTCTCCATACAAAGCCTCTGTGCCATGCCCAAGAACCCTCTCCCAACATGACAAATAATATGTTTTTACAGGCTTCCAGGAATATGAATAGTGTCCACATAACAACCTTCCTTGTTAAAGGCAAGTGGTTTTCAGAGCAATAAAACTGATGCCCTACAGACTTGCTAGATACTCATACATTGTGATCACCACAGGTACACAGGGCCCTTGACCATAATCTCCATGCATCCCCCCAGCTGTGATAATCCACAGTCCATATTTCACAATTTACATATTTCCAGTTCCCCACCCAGCCACAGCAACATCAGTTCTCCCTCATTCTCTCACTACTGTGAATGAGAAGCAGCACTGAGTTGTGCCCCAGCTGTTTTCCCACCAACCCATAAACCCACACCACTGTGGTGATCTTGTCTGACACCTTTTCCCTTAGATGAGGTAGTAATTTGTGTGCCTCTCTTCTAAGAGGGCTGTCAATGAAACCTGCCAGAGATTAACAGCATTAAAACCTCACTCTCTCTGCCAAATCAGGATAATTGATTATTGGCTTCAAAAGCTCAGTGAAAGGCAGATGGGTGGATACAGCCATCCTATAAACTTCGGTTCCTCAGGAAACCAGGCTAAAAATAGCTGATCTCAAACACTCAGAGAACGAACTGAACTCAAATTAACATAAATACCAACTGTAATGTTACACTGTGTTGGCTCTTAAATATTATCTTTTAAAAACTGGTGTCTCAAAGGGTCAAAATTCTAACAATATTTGTATGTAGCAACAGATGAACATTAATTTATTTACAGGGCCCACAGTGAGAACAGGTTACAATCTAGGGTGACATCAGTGCAGATGAATGCAGGATGCAGTAAATGGCATGACTGAGCAGGGGTGTTTAGCATGGCTCCTTTTCATTCCACAGATCATTATCTTGTCAGAATGGGTAAAGAAAACATGCAGACTTGTATCCCCTTAGCAAAAATGTTTACTTTCTTGAGTTTTATCACTTGTTTCCCAGATTTCCAAAAGGTTTTAGAATTTCTTACAGTTCAACACATTAGAATCTATTTGTTTCACCCATAACAAATTTTGGTCCAAACCCTTTAAAGAGTTATGCACAAGGCTGAATTTTTAATAAAACATACAATTCAGAAGCAAATATAATCTCTGAATTAATATTTGCCAAGTGTGAGGATTGGTTTTCTTATTGACAGTGGATAGCTCCAAATAATACTTAACATTCCCGGTGTGAGGAGCAGAAAACACACCTTACGCAAACTGATGCTTCCTCATGGTGATTTGATGTAATGCAAAGTTAGTACCTACTGCATCCCAAACATCAGCATGTCACCTCCTCTAGTTGGAAAATTTCAGATAAAGTACTTCTAGAATCTACATGTCAAAAAATAGAGCAAACCAATGCAAAGTCCTTACAATCCTTTCCTCCAGGCACCTCAATAATTGTAATGCTATTTCCCATCAAAACAAAATAATAAGCAAATTGTTCTAAGTCCAGTGAAACACTAATAATCCTAACCTTCTACCAAGATCAAGAGGAAATGAAGACCTTAAATAATTTGTTCTATCTTAACAATTTACATGCAGCCCTCAGACCAACCAGCAGAAATTTGACGTATCATTAGGTATTCTGGTGAACTAAAAGTTTGTTAGACATGGGGTGGTTTGGATTAAAACAAAACTTTCAGGTTTGGTTCCGACTCAACAAATGTAGTGTTTCCCAAAATTTTTCTTTACAAAACTTTCATTCTACTCAAATATTTAGATAAACAAGAGTGAGAACTGCACACAAGAAAAATCTAACATTACTGCCTAAGACTCCGTGAATTCAGAGAACAATAACACTACAAGAGAGTGAAAAGAATTATATTTAATATTAAAATAGGCTCCCCTGAGAATAAATTTGCCTTTTCTTTTTCAGACCCAAGTCATCTGGGTGTCAATTTATTGTCTGTAATTAACTTTCACAGGTTAGATGGTGAAAGCAGTATCAACCCAACTGCACTGACGGGTGAGGAAAAAAGGTGGTGAAGAAAAAATACTGCAGTTATGCTGTACTCCCCCATTACAGCTAAGTCACAGCAAAAATTGAGGAGAGCTTGGCTTGCAACACCTTCAGCAATGCCTTTGTACCTTTTGAAAGGCAACTGCAATAGCAACTCCAGTGACTGTCCTGGAGAACTGTAACACTGAATTCTTCGAAAGAGAACCATTTACAGAGGAAAAACGTAAAACACGCTGTCTGTGAGAAAGGAAAATTGACTTGGAACAGCATTTGGCACAGCTTAAATAATAGAAAGCAGTAAAGAAACTATATAACACTGGAGATGAGAT
Source organism: Climacteris rufus (assembly GCA_013398175.1). Classification (NCBI taxonomy): domain Eukaryota; kingdom Metazoa; phylum Chordata; class Aves; order Passeriformes; family Climacteridae; genus Climacteris; species Climacteris rufus. The sequence continues at coordinate 128,025 of VZRZ01006017.1, read as the reverse complement.
GACAGTAAACTGTATATTTTTAGTCTAAATACGTTCAACACGTGGGAAAATCTTTATTAAAATGTAAGCTACAGAAACATCTGTTTTGATTTAGTTTGTGTTACAGCAAACAAACATGAAAGACCACTGCCTGTATCTTCCCTTGGGGCTATTTGAGGGGAAAAGAATACTGTTTATAACATTTGTGCTATAATCAGGGAATTACAAAATAACTTATGTTGGATGGAAGCTCTGAAGATCATCTGGTTCAGTCTCCCCTCCATCACATCAAAGCAAGGTCAACTTCAAAGTCAGATCCAGTTTTAAAATTTGGTCAAGTTCCTTAGGGCCCTGTTCGATTAAAGCTTTGAATATCTTCTCCCAGGATGGAGACAGCAGAGTCTCCCTGAGTAACCTGTTCCAGTGTCTGGCCACCTTAATGGGAAAAGCTTTTTCTTTGTCACAGATGTATTACTGGCTCATGTTCAACTTGTTATTCACCAGGAGCCCCAAGGCCTCTCTGGAAACTGTTTTGCAGTCGGTCTGTCCCCAGCTTGTACTGGTGTGCAGGGTTATTCCTCCCAGCAGCAGGACTTTGCTGAACTTCACGAGGTTCCTGTTGGCCCATTTCTTCAGCCTGTCAAGGTCCATCTAAATGGCAGCACAAGCCACTGGTGCATTAACCATCACTCCTCATTTTTGATCTGTCTGCAGGCTTACTAAGGGCACATCTTGCCCATCATCTAAGGCCTTAAAAAGAATATTCAACAGTGTTGGTCTCAGTATCAAACAGTGACTCGCCTCTAGCTGAATGCTGTGCTGCTGGTCTTTGAGTACTTTTGGCACCGGCAACTCAGACAGGTTTCAGTGTTTCAGTCCACCCTACCTCCTACTTACCTGATTCACAATTCACCAGGGTCTATGAGAGCATTATTGGAGAACATCAAAAGGTTTGCTAAAGTTGAGGTGAACAACATCCAATACTTTCCCCTCATCTACCATGTCAGTCATGTCACTGCAGAAGGCTAACAGCTTGGTCAAGCCTAACTTCTCCTTCATAAATCCAAATCCATGCTGACTACTCCAAATCACCTTCTTGCCCTTCACCTATTCAGAATGGTTTCCATAATTATTTTCTTCATCATCCTAACAGGGAAGATGAAGCTGATCAGCCTGAAGTATACTCCAGATCTTCCTTCTTATCCTCCTCAAACATAGGAGAGGCATTTCCTTTCTTCCAGTCCTCAGGAGCCCACTCTGACCACCACAACTTTTCAAGAGTGGCCTTGCAAAGACACTGGTCAGCTCCTTCAACATCCATGTATGCATCCCATCAGGTTCCAGGGACTTCTGTATGTCTAGCTTGTTTAAATGTTCTCTAGCTTGATTCTCCTCCAGTAAGGGTAAATCTTCCTTACGCCACAGATGTTTTCACTGGTCTTAGGGGGCTTCATGGACTTCACAAAGGTAAGTCTTACACCAGTGACTGCTGAAATAAAGAAGTCATTGAGTACTTCAGTCTTCCCTCTGTCTATTGCGATCAAGTGTCCATTCCCAGCAGCAGGCCTGTATTTTCCCTAGTCTTCCCTTTGCTGCTGATATAGATGAAGAAGCACTTCTTGTTGCCCTCCATGTATCCTGACAGATTCAATTCCAGGTGGACATTGTCTTTCTTAACCCCATTCCTGCGTAGTTGAACTATGTCTCTATATTCCATCTGGGTCATCTGCATCTGTCCCTGCTTCCAGCTGTTTTGTGCTTCCTTTTTCATGTCTGAGCTTCGTCAGGATCAACTTGTTCATCCATGCAGGCTTCCTGCCACTTTTATTTGATTTCCTGTGTATTGGGATGGATTGTTCCCAATTGGGAGATTCTGATTTTTTTCCTCAAAAAAGCAATGAGGATGTCCTCCTTCAAGCACAAGAGTGGTCAAGGCCAGTTGGGGGAAATCAAGCAAATGTCCTACTAATTCAAAGACATTAAAACCACAATGTTTGCTTTCTACTGTACAACTGAATTTTTGGAAATATCTATTCATGTTTGGGACATTTTCCCAGCAATAGTTGAAGGCAAAATCTGCTCTGGTAGAAGGAACCAAAATCTGCAAATACCCTTTACTCAGTTACCTCATTTGGTGATGGGGATGTGTTTGAGCTTTGTGGGGTATTTTCAGTATTGCTTTAAATGCTGCAAAGACCTTGAGTATCTTCCTAGAATGCCCCTTCCCATCCCGATCTCAGCTTGGGGCTGAAAGTAGCTGTCCTGAGAAAACTGAGACACTACTGTAAAGCCTGCCCAGCTGAGTCAAAGGCAGAGTTGAGACTTCGCATTAGCGAGTACGTGCTCTGACACAGTTCTCCATCCACACAAAAAAGAAGAATAACAATCCTTCACACCACTTAGGTGACATAAGGATACATTAAGCAGTGCTGGTGAAACAGCAGTTAACCCATTATCGAAAACTTGAGCCGTCTATCCACAAATTTCAAGACTCTCTGCTGTAGAGCTCTGCAACATTAGGAGTATTCAACAAAAAAAAAACAAAAAAAACCCCACAAAAATGTCATAGGCACAGCAAAGCTTTTCTCTCTAGCTCACAACTCAGAACTGGTATCTCAGAACAACAACAAAAAAAAAGAATAAAATACATTAAAATATATTAGTTTAAAATTCAGTGAAGCCTCTGTATTTACATTACATTTGTTAAGAACTAGGAAGATGAACAAGGACTTGATTACGATGATGCACAGCACCTCATCACTGAATTTCTGTGACTTCATTAACTATTTTTGTTGAAAATGTTCGGAGAAAAATTCAGGGTCAGGCAAACACTCTTAATGAAAAGAATTGTGCATATTTAAAAACCCAGTAGGGTAACAAGTGAATTAAAATGGTCTCATTTTAAAAACAGAATGAAACTTCTGTAATAGGTGGAACAAATTTCTGACACACCACCATAGGTCATTACTCTATGCAGGCATTATTTTTTATGTAAAAGCTTATCTTCTTTGCTCTCTTCCCAGCAAGGGGCTAAAGAAAAAACCCAACCTTGTCAGGGTGTAACAGGATCCTTGTTTAACACGTACCAGTGTAAAATGTTTCCATGTAACCAGGGTAGCTTTCCAATGCCAGTCACTTCCAAAGTAGACATGATTCTGAACTTGGTAGCAGCAACCTGAACTTCTTCTCACCCACCATGTGGGAGGACCCAAGTCAGCCCAGTAACAACTTATTTCACAGGTAAAAATCAGAAGGATGCCATCGCTTTTGGGACCCCTGATAATGTGGGGAAAGCACTTGGGAAAAGGTGGAGAATCTTCATGTGAATATTCTGCATGTACTGCCAAGTTGAGTTTTTCAATTTCTAAATGTCACACAGCTATTGCCAGGAAGGTCAGAAAGATGTTTATGAACATAAGAACTACCAACATGATTCTTAAGTCTTCCCAACTGGATGTTTGAACCCTTGAGTTTGGCAAATCTGAGAGTATTTCTGCAAAGACCTTTTTTTAAACTTACAAGTTGAAGAGGCAACAACAAGCTTCACTTTTTGTAACTCCTGTGGTTTCCATTTTCTTTTCTTATTTCTTCCTGCATGTGACTTTAATATTTGAATAGTTTTAATGAAACTTTAGTTCCAATCCCACCATCTGCCCCAAGTGGTTATGGAGAATCTCACTGGCATCTTCCTGGCCAGATCAGCTGCAGAACATGATCTTTGCTTAAACTATACCCAGATGCATTTCCTTAGAGGGAAGTTCTTCAAGTGGTTAACATGAACTTCATGGATAAATAGTTCTTGAGGTTTCCTTTCTTTTTCTTTCTTCCTTATTTTAAGCAGTGCAAGCTAGGTGAACCTCTAGAAAAACATTGCACAACACAGGCACAAATCAGAGCAAAGGGCAGAACTAAATCCTTCAAACAATACGACAAGGGAAAGTGACAAAAGACTGTACTGATGACATGTCCACAGTAAGAGCTTATTACTTTAATCACACAATCCTTAACTAAGATTGATTGCTCATGATTATACTAAGTTAATTCTCGAAGTTCTAAACATGCCCTAAAATTCATAAAGTGAGAAGGAAAGTAAAGTGTCTTGACATATAAACATTTTGATTATTAAGTGGGTTTTCTGTTGGGCCTTTTTTTGATTGTTTTTTTTTTTGTTGTTGTTTGAATAGGACCATTCTACTTTGCCAAGCCCATTACATGGCTGGTGTCAGCATAGTTCAGTTCTTATAAAGGTTTTAGAAACTGCTAGTTGGTGAGCAGTTACAAGAACACACAAAAGCAGGGACTGTACGTTTGCAGTTGCAGTTTGCTTGGAGTTGAATATGTAAAAGTTTCCTTTCCTACAGCATCTAGCTGGCAGGCTCAGCAAAGGAGAAATCCCATGTGATGAGTTGCTGCCATTACCAAGGTGGTGCTCAGTGCTGACAGCTCGCTGGAAGGCTGGCAGGCCTCGGAACAAGAAGCACGCTAGCTCTGAGTTCTGCTCGTGGTGAAAACGGGCTCACAAACCTCCACTGCCTTTCTCAATAGCAATTGAATTCCTTGTGCATCATGGGCTAAAAGATACTGAGTACTGCCTGGGATGTTCTGTGGAGAGCTTTGAGATGAATTTACTGTCTCTATTCCTGACAGCCACTCGCACCACTCTGCGTGTACCAGCTACGGGGTTCAGAAGACAAATCACTCCGAATGTTCATTGCAATACACTTTAGTACTGTAAACAAAAAGATACAATGGTAAAGCAGATTTTCACTCAGAAGTATTAATCTCTCCATGCAGCTTTGATAGACAGGAACCCTGGTAACCATGAATATACAGCGACAGTTGCAACACACCCACTTTCATTTAATAACTTTTTTTCATTTTGCTTTCCTTTATTTATGAGTTGGTAATCTAAATTTTATAATCTGTTTTGTTGAGGGATGAGAAAATAAAGAGCCTTATACCACAGGAAAATAATCCATTATCAGATACAACCTTCTGATAGCTCGCTGTAATGTTTTGCCCAGGCAGTGACTATACTGACTAAAGTTCCCATATCTAACACGTGGCAGAAAGAAAACTAGAACAAATACAACATCATCTAATCAGAATATTTAGATAAATTTGTATCAGGTAGGATAAAGATTACCAGTGTATTTTGAAATATAAAGAGCCTGTCGTGATGACAACCTGTGAGTGCTCCAATTTTGTTTGCATTTTTGTTGTGGTTTGAGCTCTAAAGCCCCCAGGAAAGCTGCTTCCCCCCTCCGTCTGCTCAGGTGGACAGGGGAAAGGAATTTCTTCCAAGGTGAGATAAGGATACTGAGAGAAAGACCTTTTAATTAAGCAGGCTAAAACAGGCTCAAAACTTAAAAGTGATAAGTGAATTTATTCCAGAGTTAAAGGAGTAAGCAAAACATGCTCTTAAACAATTTCTCCACCCCTCAAAATCCCTCCCTTCCTCCTTCAAAAGGTAAGGAGAGCCAGGGAGGTTTTTCAGGTCAGTTCACTCCTCAGGTGTTTTTCTTCTTAGCAATTATTTGGAGAGGAGGCAGGTTCCCTTCTCGCAAGCACTGTGGCATTTTGCACATGAATCTTTCTTTTCCCTCTTGGCGAGTAGCCCACCCAGTCACCACTGCCCGCATCTTCCTCCCAAGGTCGGGCTGGTCCAAACTTAGGGTGGGGATGAAACAAGGCCTTTTCTATCACAAATGACTCCCTTGGATTCCGGGACCAAAGGCCTTGTTATCCATGTCAGTCCCCCTCCAGACCACAGTCCTTCCTCTAGGATTCCACCCCTTCTGCTATGGCGTGGGGTGGATCTTGGTTCCTTCGTGGACCCTCGGGGTGCAGGGGACACTGCGTTAGTACAGTCCTTACCACAGGCTGCGGAGATGTCTCTGAGCTTCGATGTTTGAAGCACCTCCTCCCCCTCCTTCTTCTTCTTCTGACTTTGCTGTTGTCCATATCTGTTGTTTCTCCTACATGCTGTACTCCTTCTTCCCTGTCTATCTACATCTACGTGCATGCACACTACTGTGACTCCTTCTTAAATATGTTGTCACAGAGGCGTTACCTTCTTCTCTAATTGGCCCAGCCATGGCTAGCAGCACATCCATCTTCAGAGCCATCAGGGATAGGCCCTGGCTGGACAGCTGTGGAAGCTTCTGGCAGCTTTTTACAGGAGCCATCTTTCTGGCCTCTACCACACCCATACAAACAGACCCTGTCAAACCACCACAATTTCGAAAGCAAATTTAACAGGAAATGACATTCTGGCCTTCAGGCACTATACTGAGTTCAGCTAATTAATAGGCTAAATCGATTTTTCTTCTTAAAGGACGCTTGTTTTGATTGATCTAGAATAAAAAAAAGTGACATTGCTCGTAGCATTGGAGGGGTGAGATCTTAACTTTGGGAGAGAAACACAGTGCAGTAATGTACTGAAAAAAGCAGAGCTTCTTTTAAAAACCTGTGTTGAATGGTGTTTTTACTTAGATAGTACATCTGTTAAACATGTTTTCAGAAGTTAGAAGCTTTTCTAAATCATAGTGGTAGCAGTAAAAAAGACTGGCTTCAACAACAATTGAAGAATCCAGAACGGCTCCATTCATATGTTGTTTCCTAGATAGGTGCATTGAAATGAAATGTGATGTAATAGCCACTAAAAAGAAATCAGAAAAACCCTTTCTGCTTTGATATTTTGTTTCCTGATTAGAAACAAAATTAGACTTAGCTAATAAGAAATAGGCCATTTAGTCTTTAATTGGTGTGCAAACAATTGATGCCTTTTAGACAGAACTGCTTAGGGTCACTCTTCAGTTTCCTGAATACACAATTTTTCCCAGACTGTTTTTTCCCTTCCCAAAGCATGGGTATTAGCTAGAAAACTGTAAGAATACAGAAGCTCTCATGGATTTGGATTTTGCAGATACATATTAGAGAATATGTCTATTTGTTTTTTACACTTACAGAACTTACTGTGGGAGCCTTCCCCTGTCTTACCTCCAATACATATTCTGTAAGTTGGGAGAAAACCAAAACTGACCACTTTGAACAACCTAATTTTGCGCTATGTAAGTTCTATATTGTACTGCATTTCCAGGCAGTGCTTTAGTACACCCTGCATACACTTTCTCATGCATAGAATGGGAAGATAAGAGTCTAGTGGCATGCCTGCAGAGGCCAGAAGAACCAAAGAGAACCTCTGGAATTACAGAACTTATTTATTTATTTAAACACTTGGATATACTCTCTGAGAACTCACTGCACAAAACATGATAGCAGAAAGACATGATGGTTGCAGAACCACTTAATGCAGTGTATAGCTTTACAGAACTTGCTGTTCATCTTTAAGCCAGGAGTGAAGCTGTAACTTTGTGAGGGGCAGGGGGGGAAGGAAGGACTAGACATAAGTAAGGACCTATTTACTTAGAACCATGCCATATGTGCACTTGCCATTCAATACTGCTGAGGTCCTGGGGAATGGAGCTGAGACTTGTGGACAGACAATGTGCTGCAATAGCCTGATTTCCATCCCCAAATCAGCTTTCTGACCTTTCCCCATCCCTACATCAGCCTCAGCTTTGTCTTCACTACATGGACTTTAACTAATAGAGCTCTTCCTATTATGGCCCTCCCTCCTGGCAATGCCAGGAAAATATAAAGAATAACTCCTCTATGCTCTTCTGCATCTCACAATTTCCAGGGCTGCTGTTAACAGTGTCTGTATTAAACCTGTGGTGAAGGCTTGTGGCTCTTGATTTAATATTTTCCATGGAAGGACTGGCCATATCCTGGCAGATACCTGCTGTACCTGCACTCCTCACCAAGGGGAAGCAAGCCTCAGCCAGGGCTGGGAGCTGCTCTTCATGGACAGAAAACTCTCGGAGGCCCAGCAGCAGCACAAGTGAGAGCCACTGGGGTCTGGTTGCTCCCTGAAGCACAAACAAATTTAACCTCAGTTTCTCTGTCAGATGTCTTTCTCTGCCTTGCCACAATGTATACAGAAGTATTTACTAAAGAGATGTTGGCTTTTCTTAATAAAAAATTTCTTCCAACGCACTTTCTATATTTAATGCTATTTGCTGAGGTATAAGAAAGCACAACCGGCAGTCCCAAACTGCTCCTGTGGAAGTTATTTAATTCAAGAAAGACAGACACAGGAGTAGGTGAATGAGTAACAAAGACACTGATTGCATTCAAATTCAGCAATTTGCAGAAGGAAAACCAAAATACACTACAATGTTAACTGAAGCAAATACATGTCAAAGTTTTCAGTGAGATTACAGAGACCCTGATTGGTATTCTCAAAATCATTTGTACTGGTTTATCAACATGTATCTGTCCATGCACAGCAGGAAAAAAGTCATCATAGAGTTTCCAAATAAAAACAACCACATAGCTTCCACTATCTTTACCACTTAAAAAATAAGACTACATGGTTTTTCCTCTTCTTGTATGTTGACTCAAGACAGAAGAGAATATTCTGACTGAGACTGATCTGGGAAACACATTTCAATAGAGATGTTGCCTCTCAGACACAGGGGATTACAAAAATATTCTTCTTGCATACATTAGTCACTAGATAAAAAGAATTTGTAAAATCAATATAGTGAAAAAGAAACTAACAGAGCACTTTCTAAAACAGATATTTTCTAATCCTCGAGCTATGCATACTCTTACTATCAAAAATGCTGAGCTACCTGCATGTACTCAGATTCACTGCCTGCACGCCTCTTCGCAAACAAACTGCAACTGTTTACTAACACTTCAGAAACTTTTGATTCCAGACATACCATCTTGAAAAAGGCAGGCTGTGTTCAGAGAGAGCTACTAAAAGTAATACAACATACACAGTGAATTTACAGTGCAAGTCTTTGAGAGGGAAGCAAGGCAAGTTCCAATGCAATCTCTGGGGAAAAAAAAGCCCAGGATATCTATCATCCTAAATCCCTTCCTGTGCAAAGATCAGGAACTGCTGAGTCTTAGGAAATATATCACCCACGTCAAGCCAAAGGCAACCTCCAGAACAGGTACTTCCTGTGACAGAGAGAGGCAAGGATTTTAGCAATCACTACTATCTACTCGGTGCTCTTTAGTTACAGCAAGAATGACCAAATATTATAGTCAAGACCAACATCAGGGAGACACACCTAGCTGGGGCTTAATGTAATCCTAAAGAATCTGCCAGTGAAGTTTACTTACCTTTACAGTCTTCAAAGTTTGTCACTTTCTCCAGTTTTTGCTAAGAAATTCTCTCAAACTACAGAAAAGCAAATCAAGTATTGGGATAAATATCCCTTCAACATTACTGAAATAGAGATTATGATTAAGAAGTTAGATTTTATGCAAGCTTCCTCTTTAAAGGAACAGCCGAGTTGAAAAAAAATTATGGGTTAATGTCTAACAACTTAAAGTTTTCACTTTCTTTGTTCCATGTAAGACACAGTTCAGGACTAAGCCCATTTCCTCCTTGAGCCAATAATTTTGAATATTCATTGGAGAAGACTAACATAAAAAAACATAATCCTGTTGAGTAAGAATTTGCAGCTTAGTGACAGGCAAGTTATCTATAAAGTCTATGCTCTCCTCCAAAAGATGTTGTCTAAGATGTTGCATGGATATTTTGCCACTTTACGTTGTGGGTGAAATGGGGACCACACGATAAAATAGAAACAAATTACTAAATTTTCATCTTTGGTAAAAATTTAAAATTAGTCAGATCTAGAACTTGTAGATAGTATGCCTTACTTAGGATACTCTAGTTATGATATATTGTACTCTTTCATGCTAATCATGCCTGAAATCATGAACAGAAATGAGAGAAATACAAGCTGAGATTTCAACCATACAATGCTATATTTACCAACTGCAATTAGTGAGTTTTCCCATCCTGCAGTTGCATTCTGCTGGCTCTTCAAATCCATCAGATAATAAAAGACATAACCACAACCACCTGGTTACATATTCAAATTAATTCAATCCAGATATAAATAGCCTCAATGTAAAAACATGAATTCATAAACTGCTGAGAATTCAGTATCTTAGTTCACTGCTGGAATTAATTTCTTTTCAACAGACTGATTGTCTAGAGAATACCCGTAATGCAGTAAATGAAAACATGTGTGTCACTGCCAGCAGTGAGAATTCATGAAATTGTAATGGATGGATATTAAAAAACCAGAACTGTGATGGGAAACCAATGGTTTGACAGTCACAGGAATAAGAGTGATAAAGCTAAAGATTCCTGGTTTTGTCTGTCTTTTCCTCTTACTTAGAAATGAAACAAATATTGTCTCGTACAGAGGGTAATCAATGGGATATTTCCAGAGAGAGGCTTTTTAAAAACAGAAGATTCATATTTTAGCCCTATTGCAAAAAACTTAGTGGATAAACCATAAGGTAAAAGATTTGCCTATCCTTTAATATAAAGAAAAAGTATATGCATCAGTGTTTAGAACATAAAAATGTCAAGCCATTTTAAAAGCTACAGAAGCAGTCTGAGAATTTGTTATTACGCTGTTCTACAGATATCTCAAAAGAATTATACTGACAATTTCTTAAACTTTTTTACAGTAAATTTTTCAGGTAGAGGGATACTGCATGCTTTATAAACACTTAACTTTTAATAACTTTCCTGACCTTGCCAACAGCTGCTAATAGTACCAAGTTATGCAGATAGTTTGTCTTGGCTTCGCATTTGGGGTTTGCTTCCCTTTAAGCATTTAAGGCATTTAAGTATCATCTCCATTGCATAAATTTTTTTGACTGACATGGTGCACCTGCCAGTCAAAAATTTGGGTATGTAAATGCCAGCAGGTACCAAAGTGAAACAGAAGAATCTAGCTACAGACATAGAATGCAGAACAGCACAATAGCTGCTGAGGCCAGCTACGGTTCTGCTTGCATTCAAAACAGCAACTGCTGCCTGGTTTAGTAGGTCAAGGTTAATGCAACAAAAATAATCAAAGAAGTTAGTAACCCAACATTTCTGATTTACTAGAACCTTTATTCTGAATGCTTGCAACAAAAATCTTGGATCTGAGCTACTCTGGACTCTTGGAAAATAATTTCTGCATTGATGGGGCACTTAGATCCCTACATAGTGCTATGTTCTTGCTAGCTGAGGAAAAGCTAAAAAAAAGATGAAGGCACATTAAACAGAGTGGGTCTGAGTAAATGTTATGATTAATCAGAGACAATTTATTGAATATAAGCATCCCAAACAAATGACACATGAGATAAACCCAAGCTTAGTATAGCTCTAGGGGACAAAGTCCTAACCAAGCCTAGTATCTATTTATCAAAAGGTTTTGTAGCTTATGAAGCCTCATCCCAAAGGATTACAAGAGTGCTTTCAGATATCTTTTAACTATCAGAAATAAATTTAAATGCTTGCTCTTTGCAAGGAACTCTGCTAAAGCAACCACAATATTTCAAATTAGAGAAAACAGTTATTTTGTGATTACAGCACTTTGCTTCATCCCCCATAAATCCCACTTCTTTTTCATAGCTCTGACTCGTGTAACCCCTCAAATCATATCCCTTAATTTCTTTTCTTTTGTAAAGAATGAGCAGAAGTCAAGACGGAACAATTCTGTTTTCTGTATAGATTACAAATCTGAATATTATGCAGTAACTTTCTATCCCCACTTGTAGCTACTGCGTGTAACACCCCAAGTCAGTGTTTTCCAGGGGTTGTATGATATGTGCTATTGATTGACTCCAAAATAGTTTCCAATGCTAACACAAATACATTAAAATACATTTTGTACAAGTTCCCTTTTATAATAGCAGGAACACTGAAAGCTGTGTTTGTTGAATCACCAAGTTTTCTTCCAAGTCGTTTCAAAGTGAAAAGATTTAACAAATTTCTTCAATGACTTACAACAAGTCCTGTAAGAAAATTACCACTTAAATGTAAAAAAACCAAAAGGCACCTCTAAGACATGCAAGTCTGTAAGGATTGCAGGTGGTAATTCTGTTTTCATTTAAAATACATGCATGGCATCCAGTCCACCTAGTTTCATGTAGGAAGTGACTTGTGTTAAAGGTTTCTATACTGTTAATGACAGGTGCCTTTGAAGCCTTCCTATCTTTATGTTTCATGTGCAGCAGGAGTTCAAATGCAGTTTCATCCCTTAACTGCTGGCACAAAGGGTTGTTCACTTCTGAGAATTCACCAGCAAAATAGTAAAAGCAAGCTCATGCATAAGGTGAGATTTCTTCACCAACACTGCAGCCTTCCTGCTACAAAGTGACAAATGTGTGTACAGGTACACACATCAACCACCTAGAAATTGTGAGGGTTACCAAGCACTGGTACAGGCTGTTCAAAGACCCTGATGAGTCTACACCCTTGGAGGTTTTCAAAAGCCATCTGGACATGATCCTGGGCAACCTGTTCTGGGTGGTCTTGCTTGAGAAGAAAGGTTGGACCACATGACACCAGGTCCCTTTCAATCCAAGACAGATATGATTCTGTCATATACTAATAATACACTATAATGCCATATACTGATACACACACACTCTCTCACTTTCTCTTTAAATCGTCTATTAATGTAACTCTTTGACTGGTATAAAAGCCATCTCTGCTCAAAAGAAGCATGAACAGCAAGTTGAAGGAGGTGGTTCTCCCCCTCAACTCTACTCTTCTGAGACCCCACATGGAGTGCTGCATCCAGCTGGAGTCCCCAGCACAGGAAGGACAGGAACCTATTAGGCACAGTACAGAGAAGGCCATGAAGATGATCAGAGTGCTGGAGGACCTCTCCTGTGAAGACAGGCTGAGAGAGTTGAGGTTGTTCAGTCTGAGGAAGAGAAGACCCTAGAGCAACCTTTCAGTAACTAAAGAGAACCTGAAAGAAGGCTGGAGAGGGACTTTTTACAAGGGCATGTAGTCATAGGGTAATGGCTTTAAACTGAAAGGCAGTAGGCTTACATTAGATGTTAGGAAGAACTTCTTCATTGTGAGGTTGATGAGGCGCTGAAATAGCTTGCCAAGAGAAGCTCTGGATGCCCCATCCCTGGAAGTGTTCAAGGTCAGGTTGGATTGGGTTTTGAGCAATTTGGTCCAGCAGAAGGTGTCTCTGTCCATGGCAGGGGGATTGGAACTAGATAATCTTTAAGGTCCCTTCCAACTCAAACCATTCTATGCTCAGTGATCTAGAATTCAAAACAGATTACCTAACTGTAGGACAGAAATGAGACATTTTAATAACTGTCAAGTTTATTTTGCCTATTAACTGTATTCTTTTAATGCAGAGTTAGATTTGTTGCAGAAGTCTACAGCAAATTTACCTCCCTCTCATAAACAATCAACAGCTTTAGTTTCTGCACTCAGTAATGAGTGCTTCTTCATGTCTGTGACTTCCTCTGTCCCTATGCAAAGGGGAAAAATAGACCAACGCCAGGATTTTTCTCTCTGCCCTTGAGCTTTTCCCACGTGGTTAGCAAGAGTTTGAGACAAACTGGCAGAACATTCCTGCTTCCTTCAAGTAGCTGTCCTGTTGTGAGAAAGTGCCATTATACAAAAGAACAGACAGAACTGGGATTCCTGGTTAATTTCCTTTTTCAGCTGGGGACATTTGAAGTCTGACAAGTCCCTGTAAAAAAAAAAAAAAAAAAACAAAATCATGAGAGAGAGACATTTAAGTGCTCCCAACACTTGGGCCAGAAGTAAAAATAAGAAACTAAAGTTATATAAATTCTTAAAAATAAGAAACTAAACTTATATCTGATTCATCAGATATATGCTTTAAAATGTTTGCCTTGTTGTAGATGACATGCAGATTACTCGGTAACAAACTGCTGACCAAATTTTATAACTAAAAATATACCAGTCTTCTCAAAAGCAAAATTATAAAATAGCTACAGGTTTTTTAGAAATTGAATAAACAATCTCCTGCAGAACAGGATAGTCTTATGGTCTGAGGTCTTTATGAGGCATTACCTGTTACTGAGAGCAATGAATGCATGTGTTTTGAATAGCCCCTTTGCTACTGCAGCTGTTTTCTTACAACTGGGATTTCAACCCTTATGTTTATGTTAACATAAGATTAGCACTGGTATGTATTCCTTCTTCCCTCTTTTCCTCTTTCACACATATATGGCCTTGAAGTCTCAAGCAGTTGCAAGTCTAAAAACAAGGACTGAAATTCCTTCAACTTGCTAAGAGAAAACCAAGCTGTATCCATTGCCTCTTCTCTGAACAACTGAAAAAGCACAATAAATTCCCAACCCTCCTTTCAACCTTTGCCCATGGAGCTCTACCAGTAGCTGAAGCAGGTCTGCAAGCTGCAAAATAAACCTGCAAGCAAAGACTGCCCCGTGTGCTTGACAACAAGTCAGAGTTACATTCAACATCTCAATTAGTACATCTTTACATATAAAGTATTCCCATGTTTTTAATTACTTCCAGTTTGACTATGATTGCTGCCAATCGAAGTTAAGGAAAAAGAGATTTCAGATGAAAGCACAACACAGTTCATCCAGCTCTGTATGGCTCTGCTACGTTTGAGGCAGATTGGTTATTTGCATCAAACAGTGCCAGATAAGCTTTCAGTTTGTGAAGTGGACAATAAGACAGAACTAAAGCCAGCACCTATTATCAGCCTGTATCTTAAACTGGAGTTGTAAACTGTTCATTTAGAGGTCAAAATAGTGTGGGTGCTTTTTAAAATCTTTTTTAATTAACACATATGATTCACTGTGAACAAAGGAATCAGAGCTTACTTTATCTTCCCCAGTTTGGGAAGGGAGAGCAAACTGATACCAGCATTCAAATGATTTTCCCAACTCTACCCATGAGATCAATCAAACATAAATTAGGGGAAAGCAATTCAGAGCAGTATTTCCTGCCTTTTGAAAGGTCATTCCAGACCATGTGAATATTTAGTTTTCTTCATAAATGGTGACCCGAATCTTGGACATGAGAGGTTAGTATGACTGTGTATTCAAAGAACTATATAACCTCCATGCATGTTTGTAATGGTTGAACCAGATACCTTCTGAGCACACAAAAATGCATCACCAAAAATCCACACAGACCTCAGTAATTATTGGTAATATCATTTTTATCTTCAATAATCATGGAAAAACTGAGAGAAGGTCTGTTCCAAAATACAGTGGAGGTCACTGAAGAGCATTTACAAACACAGAACCCGGACCTGACTTGTCCTTTGAGTCTATATAAGAAGTCAGGATTCCTTCATTACATTACTGACAACATCTCCTGGACCACCAGTTTCAGTGTTTAAAGGAGAAGCTCCACTTACCAGTCAATGGAGCATCCACACAGCATTTCCTGGGAGAGTTCATTAAAGGAAGCATATGAGGAAGAACAGGCTTAAAATAATGACCTGGGGCTGATTTTGTTTTAAATGCTTGTACCTCAGCATATTTGGTCATCCACACTCAAAATACCTATCTATTTTTGTGCTAATTGGCTGTGCCTTAAGGCTGTTTTCACCTGCTTGGTTTTTAGAAACAGATGATTGACTGGACAGTGTCTCATGTTTCAAAACTTGGTGTAATGAAATGGTGAGCACTGTTCTTGTGCTCGCTCTTTTCTGAACTTGCTAATTTCAAGGTGAATTCCTTTCTTTTCAATTCTCTATTTTGGTGACCCACAGAGACATCTTGACTTGAGCTGTACTTACTCGGACAAGAAAGGACAAGCAAATTATCTCTAGACTCCAGGTAGAACTGTGACAGCACTATTCTAACCAGTGAGACACCATCCTTCTGCATGCTGTTTCAAGCAGAACAAATACTGGTGTACTTACTTCACTTGTTTGCAACATTTAAGTAACCACATTCCTAACCTACCCCAAACCATGGAGACTCTTGGGTGGTAATTATTTATATTAAACTCAGCCCTTTACCACTTTCCAGTTGGTGGCCTGGGCAGACTTGAAAAGTGTGCTTTCTTCTCTTATTTTTCTGGTTAACAGCCCACCTAGTTAAAATACTGCAAGAGTCTGTGCCTTCCCTCTTCCCCAGCAAGCTTGGCAGGCACTCTGCCAATTCCTCCTTTTCAGTTGTGAGGGAGAACAAGAATATCCTGCTGCAGCAGCCAGCTGGCTACCTTCTCCTGTCAAGGACTTAATATACTTCCATAAAGTATTCAGCTGTTGCTGGATGAGAGACAGAGTGCTCTACAGTGCCTTCTTCAAACAGTCCTCCTCCTTGACTAGCACAGACTGAATGGATGAAAGAACCATATGCAAAGAAACAGGAATGAGGGTAGGAACACAGCTTTCATTCTTTGGGTAATCAAAAGTCACCTCATTCATCTTAACCTTCAAGCCAAACATTTTCTCTCCTGGACAAAGGTTCACCAGACAAAAGTTCAGGCGAACTTGAAAAACCTTCAAGCTGCTTACAAGTTTTATTGTCTTCTCATCATACTTAGCTCAAGTTTGGCTCAATAAAAGCTTTCTGGTATCAAGGGTGAAAAACATTTCCACTCTCTTGAAAAGAGTGCAAGAAAACCAAACGTTTCCAATTTTGTTTTAAACATGAATATTCCCTTTCAAGTCTGTATCTCAAACAGTGCATCACTGAGAAAGTGAAAATGAAAGTGTGGAAGAATAAGTAGGACTAGCCTTGCCAATTCATACCTTATTTTCTTCATGAATCACAAATTCAGTCAACATTGGAACTTCTGTTGCCGTGGTTGCAGGCAGCCCATCTCTCCAGTAATTTGGAATGACTTTGTTGGTCATTTCAGTCAGATGCTGAAAAACTTGCTCCAACTACTCACTCTTGCCTCATTTCCCAGCCCTTCTAAAGACAGTCTGTCCTACAAGAGCCAGATTGCACCCTCCTCTCTCTTCTGCCCAAGGGTCAGCACTCACACGGCAAGAAGAACTCAACATCCTGTGGCAGCACTTCCCAGGCAGATGGCAACAGGCTGAAATAGGGGCAGGAGCCTAGGAAATGAGAAGCTGAGCCCTGGAATGGGTAAAAGGGGCCAGGAGAGCCACAGCCACTCCTCTGGTGTGAAGATGGGGGCAGCAGAAAGAGGCAATGAACAGATGTGAAGCCAAGTAGATTAACTCACTCAAGCAGCTGTGGCAGGAACTTCCTGATGGGAATAGAGATTCCCCAATCTTTCTCCATTTTGAGAAGTCAAAACATTAACCTGCCTCTCAAACAAACAGGTTCCAAAATTAAGACAAAACCAAATCACTCTTTTCTCGATCACTTGCATTTTCAGAAGCCTGAGTTTCTTTTCAAACTGCTCAAGCTTGCAATACTTAAAAGCACAGAACTGACATAACCTGATTTGCACCACCTTACTGTTAAGTTTACTACTTAGGATTCACTTTGGAAGTCAAGTGTCCACTCTCTTGGGATACCTGTAATGGCCTGTACTGACTTGGTTACTCTGGGTATTTTCATTGAAGGTATTTTCTTCACTCAAATGTATTTTAGACTATTGTAATTTGGATTCAATATGTTTCTTAAAAGACCATTCTCTTGACATCAACATTGGTAATGCCAAGAATAATTAACAGATTGGTCCCCTTCTGCCATTACAGAATACGGAGAGAAAGGAGCAGGCGGTTTTGTCAGGCTGCACATACAACTTCACAGCTCTTTGTGTAACTGTGCCTCAGCAGTATCTTAGGCACAGCTTTCAGTTCAAATGAATCATATTAATGTAATAGACTTCCAATTTGCAGTAATTTTTTAAGAGATGCATCATTAACTCTCTGCTGTGTGTAAGCATCTGATAGGAGACAATTAAGAAGAGGAGTGTGTGAGGGGTTCGGCTTTCAGTTCTGACAGACTGCACTATATCACTGTTAATTTCCAGTGCTCTTCCTTTATGTGACTATGCCATGCTGTGATGTTTAAGACATGAAAGCAACAGACCTCCAGTGTTTTAAGTACAGACAAAAAGAAAAAAAAAATTCAGGTAAGTTAAGAGAATTATACAAGTCCAGAACAATGCTTTCCCCCTTCTCTTAGTGAGCTTTCTTATACATCTGCATCTTCAGGAGCCCCTTTTTCCCACCTATCCTACCCTTTTTCCAACACTGTCTTGTCTGCACTTGATCTGCCACTAAAGAAGATTTGCCCTTCCCTAAACAAACACATCGTCTTCACCTAACCCTCTGCTAGTCAATCACCAAAGAGATTACTTGTCACTAAAACACAATCATCACAGATTGGTCCATTTCTGTGATGCAGTTTAAATAGAATAGCTCAAACCTTACAAAGCTGAGATTACAGAATCACAGAATAAACGAGGTTGGAAGAGACCTATGAGATAGTATTAGTATTACTTTCATCATTTTACAGGAAGTAAAAGAAGAAGCAAACGCCTAGAACTTTCCACCACAAGAAGATTGTGGAGGTAGGAGGCATCAGCAAGCCCAAAAAGGGGCTTTGGATTCTGGGGAATAAGGGGAGAAAGGCAGAGGAGTGAGATCATGTGCCAGGCTGGGAGACAAAATATTAAGCTAGCCTTCCTCAAGTGTGGTGTTTGTATTTTCATGAAGTTATTTTACCAGGGAGGGTCAGGGAAACAGAAAAAAAATGCAAGCAGAAAAAGCCAATAAGCTTACTATGTATCATGCTAGAAGATATTGCCACATCTTCAGATGTAGCACAGGGCTATCCTTATAGCTGTAATTGTATCCTTATAGTTGTCAGTTGTATCCTCATAGTTGCAAATAAAAGAGGATGAGGGAGCAACCCCAACCCCAAGGAGCAGAAAGGGACGTACTGACTCACAGGTCAGGACAAGGTCTCACCCAAAGCTAGCCTTGTCTCACACAGCTCTCCTTGGAACAGACTGAAGCACAGCCAGAAACCCAGCTAGCAACTAAGGAGCATGGAAAATCATGCCTAGGGCCCCAGCTCACTCTCTGGTCCTCTTAGACACCAGTATAGGAATGCAAAAGAAACCCACTCTTGGAATGAAGCCTGAAAGTGAAGGCAAAGGCATTCCCTTTACAGACAGGGCTCCACTTGTTGCTACAGTGTTCTTCAGGGCCATAACACTGTACAACTGTGACAGATGAAGAAAACTTTAAACTAGCTGATATGCTGAGGTACAGGGCTATATTCATACCCAAGTGCTTCATGTCCCAGCACAGTGGTTTTCAGCCCATGGTAACATGTGCCCAGCAATCCTTGGATCATTTCTACAAGAAGTGAGTTCATTGACATGGTGTTGCTTTCCACACACACAACCTTTTCAAAGGAATTTGCACCACCACTAGACAGCCTTTTGGGGCCTTCAAATGCCCCCAGAGGAGTACAGCAACAATTGGTAACACCTATTCACCTGGGAAATATCCATGTGAGGGTCTGACAGCTACAAAGGACAAATAGATTACCTGTGAGTGGTACTGGGATGACTTCAAGAGAGGAGGACAAGTTGTTTGTCTTCAGAAATAATCATAATTCAGATTAGCCAGGCATCTCTTGTTAAAATGTCCAGTTAATTTGAAATCTAAGTGTTAATACCCAAGCTATCAACAGATTTAAAAAAAAAAATCAATCTGTGATAATTATTTCAATTATTTAATCCTGGCATGCTACTTTATTGTCAGGTGAACAAGTTTCAGTTTCAGGTATTATTTAACAGGCAGTGGCTAGTGAATTAATTCTGAAAGTGTTGAAGGAGTTAACTTTCAGTTTAACTCTCAGTAAAACGTTACCACAAAGGCTGAGGGCTTGAGTTCTGTTTTTTGTTTTTTCTTCCCCCATGGCATCCTAAATAGAAGCTCAATGCGAAACAAACAAACAAACAAACAAAAACCCACATCCAAAACACATACCAGGAATTTACTTCACAGCTATACCTATACAGGAAATCAGTAATTTCAGTGAAACAAGCAACAACAGTGTTAGCTGACCCTCAGACTTGTTCCTGCAGCCCAAGAAAATGCTGAACTGTTTCCTCAGTAACTCTTTGTCACTTCTCCTGGCTAAGTCGTGTGTGTGTGATCTTCCCTGTAACAAAATGTAAGCAGCACACATCTGAAATGCTCTGCAGAGAAGTGACCTTTCCACTGAAAAGCATATATGTATCTGTTCAAAGTTACAAAGGCATAGATATGTGTTCAAATTTACTCGTTTCATGGAACAGATACAAAAAGAAATGCCAATGGATAGGCTCAGCCCATGTAAGCAAAACAAAAAGATTACCTGCTCCTAACTCTATTTCTTTAACAACAGCAATCCTGTGGCTTCATAAGAAAAAAAGTCTGAAAACTTAGTTCTTCCAGAATTGGTGTAAATCCAGGTTTACATTAGATTTTTGGAGGGGGTTGTTGACTTTTTAAAAGGAGATGCAGCTATGAATGTCTGTCCTGTTCATAAAGCCTTGCTCTCCTGCAGCTCACTGTTTCTACCTTGCTCTTCCTGAGATTACCAAAGTCAGGGAGTTGAGCATGTTGTGACACAAACAGCCATTTTAAGCATTTGCTTTCCACTTCAATTTTATTTTTAGACTATCCCATAGTCTTTCAAATATTTTGACATGAAGTAAAAAACTATGAATAAAACCTGAAGGCTCTGACTAACTCTAGAATATAAGTAAGTGCATGACATGTCTCTCGTTTATAAAATGACTGCTGCCTCGTTTCTTTTATAAGCCCACAGATATGGCTGCAAACACTCATTTGTCACACAGAAAACCTGAAGGTTTCTACCTCAGAACTGCGAGTCACAGGCTTAAAGTCTATGGACCTTCAACTGGTGGCTCTGAAGTCCAACTAAGACTCTCAAAGAAAAGAAATTCTAGAACACATTAGCCCTAGATGGTTACAATTAAATGTTTCATAGCGACCTTAGGCAATCTGCTCACTGCTGGCCCTGCCTTGAGCCAAGAGTTGAACCAGATTGCTTCCAGAGTCGCTTCCACTTTGCATCATGCTGTGAGTGAGTATACAAGTACTTTCAGGAAAAGCATTTTCTTGTGCCAGCCACCAGTGTTTGTCCCTGACTGCAGAGGTGTTTCTGAATTCCTCTGGAACATCTCAGAGCAGAGAATACTGGGCTACATATACTTCTGCTTGCAGCACTATTCTGTGTGAATCCAATATTAAAAACTACTTGATAATGTCCTTTCGTATTTGCTGTGAGACGTCTTTATATAAAAGCTTTGACACTGCATTCTCTTTTACATCAGTTTACATGTACTACCTTAATTAATTCTGAAAAAACCCTTTTATTTCAATTCTGTTCACCAAAACTGTGGTGTCTGAGATTCACTTCAAGAGGCAGCGCTCTCAGAGGAGACTCCTGGATGACATAATCATATAATGCTACCCAGCTTATTTGCAGTAACTCCAGACAACAGAAGATAATGCAAGGTGGCTGAGCATCCAGCTTATCCCTGCCAGCAAGCAGAAAGGCAAGGTGTTCCCCTAACTTACAGTCACTCCAGATGCAGTACCTGCTGCTCTGCCCAAATGTTCTCCTTGCCAGTGACCAGAAGAGAGCTCTAAAAGGAGCTATGCAACCTGTCCATACAGAGGATACAAAGATGAATGTTTTCTAAGAAAGGACAAAACGGAGGTGTTGGACAGGGGTGAGATGACAGAAGGGAAAAAAACCAAGCATGTGCACCAGGGAAAGAAGCAGTGAAGTGTGAAGAGTCATTTAAGAGCAAAAGATCCCCCTTCATGAACAAAGAACTAGCCTCTGAATGCTAAACATCTACACACAAATATTGTCCGCTATCTACTAAATGAAGATAATTGTAAATTCAATAGGAACCGTGTGAAAATATTACAGCATGAGAACAAGACCAGAATTATAAAAGCAAGGCAAATTGAAGAAAAAAACAAAAAAGAAATGACTCCAGGTTCAACCAGAAAACCAGATGAGAAGATAACAGTGAAAAAAATGAGAAGAAAAACTCCCTGCTGCTGTGCTCTGCATGAAGATTTGCAACTGCCAACAGGCCATCAAAAAGCAAATTGGCACTAAATCATAATTCACCATTTGCTATTTATATTCTGGCAGCATCATGTTTGTGCAATTTCTATCAAAGTCTCCATTTTGGGGATAGGGATAAGAAAAGGAGATATTGTAATCTACTTTTTCAATTGCTGTTTGTATTCACCGAGTTATCTGGCGCTTGATGTGTGCCTCATGCATCACCTTTTATTCAAAAATTGACATATTTATCCAAGAATGATTTTAACACGGTAGCCTTATTCAAATACACACAAAAGCTTTGGCAGACATTTTCAGCCATGCATTTGATGTGATTTACACATTGGCATGCAAAAGACAACATTTAATTGTGTGTGTGTTTTGTAATCACAGCCTTGTTGAAGCAGCTCACTGGAGCAGTGGAGACAAGTTTACAGGTATTAAACCCATTACTAAGTCCTTCTGGAGGCTTTTAAATCTGGACACTGGTGGAGCCCCTTTAGACTGTACCAAGATGGGACACTGCATGAATCACTTCATCCTAGTTACAAGCTTTATTAGTTTATTTTTAGCTAGTCAAATTTCGCTTTAAAACCACAAATTATCTTAGGTAAAATTTGGATATTTCCTCCCACTCTCAGAGTTTGAGTATGAATGAGAATTTGACTATGTCATTGCAGACAGCATTCCTAGTTCTGCAGTGCAGATACAGTCTTTATAAGTGAGGAGCAGCTTCTCCCCTATGCAGCACAACATCTGGCTTGTAAAACAAAGACCTGACCCCACACTGAGGAAGGACATCATCACAGAATGAAGCTGACTGGAGACCTAGGTGATACATCCAGGACTCCTGCACCTTCCCACACTGCTATCTCCTGTTCATTTGGAGAATACTGATAGCAAGGAATTGAACCAGCAGTCACAAAGGAGCTGCAGAGAGGCACAGAGGACAAGGTAGGTAAGCAATACAAGGTGCCATGGTCTAGTGCCAAGCAAGGAAGGAACAAGAGGTATCAAATGAGAAAACCAAGGAAGTGCTAAAACATGAACCAATGTCAACAGGTTGCATTATCACGAAGCAAAAATTGTTAACAGATGATCATGATCAACTGAGAATGACCTGAAGGGGAAATGAATGGACAATTTATAACATTTTTCTATTCATTTATCCTGTACTATATAAGCCTTTGTTTGCACAGACAGCTTTCCATTCTGTTCAAAATAATGGCAGAATGCAGATGAACAATAAAGTACTTTCATCCCACAAACAGGTGAGAGAACAAGTTACAGGCAGTTATGCTTTTGCAATTAAAGATACTGAAAATCAGCGCTCTGAGTGGCCATTCATCATGCAGTGTGACATAACCACATACCAGTAGTGCTTTACATATGAGCCCAAGTTTTCTCTCCTCTTTCTTAGTGCAGAACTATAAACTGGGTGTGCTTTGAAGTGCTGAAGTGCACACGAGATTGTGCTCTTGGCAAAGCTTCATGCGTGTAACACATTTCTTTAGCTATGGACAACACACAGATTTTAAATTCAGAAGGTGGAAAAAGGCAGCTATTTTCTCCCAGAAGTTTATCCCATTCATTTGTTGTGCCCCTCCAGAACATATGACCAGTAGCACAGACAACTGTTTCTCATAAAGAGCTTAAGGAAAGTAACTTGAGCTTGACCACCTTGTCCTGACAAAGAATGGGCTTACATAATTCATGTCATGCATGTACATTCCTGCAGCACAGCACCAATGCACTCTTCCTCCACAACACATTTTATTGTCCAACTTTTACACTCCTCCCAAAGGTAAGTCGTATGGGGAGGGGCTTGGTGAGAGGACCATCACCCCAGAAATAAAAATAAGAAAATTTCCTCTTCTGTTATGCATCCAACCCTGTCTGGCTGCTGAATCTCTTTGGTTTTATAGATTATGACAACCATTATATCCATGTAATTTGACTGGATGCAGGTGGTGGTGATGACGTTCCTTATCTTCATACCCAGTTGGTCTGTTTAAGGTATGGGTGATCAACATCTACACTGGATCTGCAAATAATACATCACAGCATTTTTCCTTTCAGTTTTTAACTGCATGATGCTGTTACATAGTTAAATGTTACATGAACACAGTTGGACTCATGATCTTAAGGCCTTTTCAAACTCAAATGATTCTATGATTCCCTGTTACTACTGGGACAGAAAAAAACACCATGTAGGGATATACATGCACCTCCAGACAGCAATTAATCTCATCCTAAAATACATGTTAGAGACTTTCTTGATGAACAGCCTGTTCAGTGTACCATGCTTTTACCCCACTATGGAGGAAAATGATTAGCTGAGGCTTTGACACCTAGTTGTTAAAATCTTCCAGGCTGGAAGAGGTGAACCTCAGCCTCAAGGGGAAGGATGCACACAACGGGCAGTTCAGCTCTCCTCCTGCTTCTGACCAGAGGCAGAACATCCCTCCCATCACCCTTGAAACAGGAAAACATAGAGATAGTGGAATTAGCCTCCACTTCCACTGCTAGCCACCCACACAGGTACACTTTGAAGAGGAGAGATGGCAAACACCTCCCACTGTTCCTTGGTCATCTGTCACCTCCAAACAGGCGGCCAAAGGAAACAGCCCAAAGCCAGAAAGGGAACCGACTCTCCCAACACAGACCATCAATCCAGCCTCACCAGTACTCTACAAACTTACAGGCATAGACATGGCTACCAAAATTAACAGTATGATTTCACTGACCCCCTTCAGTCAGGGCAGTAGAGTTCCCAAACGCTCCCACACTGCCTCTGCACCCACAGCTGCCCCTCCCATGCCAGCTCCATCCTCTGCTTTGTGCTGGCTCACACACTGGTGCACGGCTTGGTGAGTCAGCTCAACAAGAGAGGTGAAAAGGCAAGATTTGAGAGGCCTTCCCTGATTACAAGTTAGGCTAATTCATTCAAGAAAATTACATGCATTTCACAGTTATCTTCAAATACATCAGTCTAGTCTGAAAACGGACGGGATCTGTTGGCACTTAAAATTACATTCCCGCTTATTCTATTCATTCTACAGATTCTTAACAAAGAAGTCAGCAGTAAACAGCCTGCTGCCTCAGATTACAGAAGTTGGTTTGTGGATTATTCTCTCTCCCCTTTGGAAAATCACATAAATTATTAACACATATCACTAAAATACTCTGTCTTTCAACAAAGACATGCTAAACATTTGTCAACAATAATCAGTTTACTGAGTATCCACTAACAATCATCTGCTGAGAAAAATACAACTGATGTGTTTCAGAGTTATAGGAAAAACATGCTTTTGTTGTAATTTCAGAAGATCCAGCAGAGTTGGCGTGACAATTAGTGAATATTTAAGTGCTTGATATTCATTGGTAATAGTCTGACAGCAATGGCCAAATAATTTCAGGCACGAGAAGAAAAGAAAGTCTCAGACCGATGAATAAATGACATTTGACCTGCTGTTCACTTCCTAAGCTGGAAAAACATGCAATTCATATTGAACTGAAGCTGAAGCTGGCTAAGAAAGCATAAAACACTGTTTTACATTTCTGCATTGCCTTACTGTCTCAATCTCTTTTTATTAAATTGTTTTGTTCAATTATTTATAGTTGCATATTGAGGAGAGGTGTAAATGCCTAGGACAGGGCAATTTTCATAGCCCATAAATATAACAGAAAATAACTTAAACATTATAAAACTGTGACTGAAATTTTGAATTTAGTAGATTAACACAGAACTCGTGGAAATTTACAACAAAGTACATGTGATGTTTGTTATTAACTATTGAGACTTTCTAATATTTAGCTTTTCCTGGCACACTTATACTGGCTTGAAGTTGGTGGGGAGCACAGTTAATAGACGGCATTTTCCCCAGAAAAGAAATACGAACCACCATCTCATGACTGCACAAACAAACAACACCAGACAAACAAAAAAACCCACCCAGAACATTATCCTTAAGAAACAGAGCTCCAGCAGGATTATGAAGTCCTTCTCTCTGAAAAATTTGAGACTTGAGGCACAGAAATTCCCTGCCAAGGTACTACGTCTGAACTCCACTGGAAGATAAACAGTTGTAGATCAAGACCATTTGGTCTTTGTTGTCTTTATTCTCAGGTAACCCAAAGATTTTCTCTTTCAAGAGAAGAGCAAATGGAAATGAAATGTTTACAACTGATGTTTACACCTTCACTCTGCTTTCTATTAAGAGACTCTTGTTGCTTAAGAAATCCGTGTTAATCCCCCAAAGCAGATGACATTTTCTAACCCTGCATATTTCACAAAGCTTGAATACATTCAAAGGGAAAGGAAGTTGACATAATACAAAAACCAGATGTTTAATAAACTTGAGTAATCTGACAGGCAAGCATGTTTTGGCCTTTCCAAAAGACAGCCACAAAAAGGAAGCAACTATTTTCTCGCAGACACAATATAGAGGCCTTTGGTTTGGTTTTAATTAAAGAGATCAGATCCTAACCAAAAGAAGAATCCTAACCTCCCATGACATACTTTGATGTCACCTTTGATGCCAAAAAGAAAGAAATAGCTCTCACTTGCTATTTAGCATCAATAGTACCATTCCAGTCACATCAGCTTCATTGACCCAGAGAGTAGGATATGATCAGCCACAAACATCGTATCAGTCAGGGTTAAACCTGGTCTGAGTCACCAAATCATCCCAGCAGTCTAACAGGAGAATCAGTCTTGTCTTCAGCATTACCTAGAAAGGAGTAACACTGACTCTGCCTTTGGAGTAGTTTTAAAACAAATTACTTCTGGCAATGAAACTATCATAAAAATAAATATAATCTAAATGACATAGATACTAAACATGAAAGGGATTTTTTCCCAGAAGGATCTGAAGTAGATGCAAGCATCAGCTATTATTACTGTTCTTTAAAAACCGTATTTCATTTTCACTTAAACTGCTTTGAATCTACAGGGGAGATCATATCAATACAAACATGGAAATCTGTAAGTTTTGCTACAGCTTTATGGAATCAATCCCATTCTCTTCCAACTAACTTAGGTGAGATGGATAGAAATAACAGCAGAGGAAAATCAAGCAGTACAGAACTGTACATCTCCATCCTCTATTGTATAATACACAACCTATGTTTGGCAGTGTTGGGATTTGCAAGTCTTCAGGTTGAAGTGTCAACCTTTGAATATGCCCAAGATCTATCTATATATGATTATCATTATGTGTACACAGGTGGAAAAATGTTCTTCCTCCTTCACATTAGTCATTTTAGCTACAGCTGTTGTCCTCTTACCTACCAGAAAGGAAATGTATTTGCTCATTCTATCTCATGGCTATAACTCAGCCAAACACTAGTTGAAACAGAATGCTGTATTTTGGACCCCTGCAGTCTCCAGTTAGCATCTCTAACTAATTTTTCAGTAAATACAGACAAAGTGGAAATTAGAAACAAAAAACAAGGGAGAAATCTACTCCACATTTGCATGCAACCCCCTCCACGAACATCATGACCAACAGCTCCAAGTTCTGAACAATCATGAACTCTTGACTCATGGCCTGATTTTCAGGCACTAATCACCTGCAACTGCAGATAATACCTAGTTCTTGCCTGAGAGTTTGTGACAGACAAAACACTAAAGGAAAAGAAATTCAGTCATAAAATGTTGAATAACTTAAAAAAGGGAAGGATATTCTACATAATTTGTCTTCTCGTAACTGAGGAGACAAAAATGTGCTCAAAAATATAACTGATGAATTTTATACTTTCTTTATATGTTAAAGCAGGAAAATGCAAAGTGAAAGTCATGTAATCTTTTTTTTGAAAACAGCAGTGCCTACCTTAGCCCCTCCTCCTCCAAGAATCTGTATGCAACCAGCTAACTGGATATATGTAAAAGATGCAGAATTATCTATTCAAGTTTTAATTAGCTTCTTGGCATATAAGAATGTTGAGAGATTCTGCAATGAAATATTCCTTGTTACGGGCATGCAGCATAAAAGAATTTTCTTCTGCATCCCTTTTACAATACTGCATTTGCAACAATTGATGAAAAGGCCTTCATTGTGAATTCTGTTTTGGAAATCTCCCATACAAAGTCCCTCCACATACTTTGTGTGGGTTTTTTTTCTATCAAAAATATAGCATTTACAGGCCTATATGAAGGCATGCGGATCTCTCTTCTCTCTTTTTTATTTGTTTGGGTTTTTTAGCTTGTGAGAAGCTAATACAATGAGACAAACATGGTATGATTATATGGCATCAAAGCACTAACACCAAAAGAATTAATTTTCTTTTAGAAACTCAAATGACACTGGAATTAGTTTAAACAACCCAAAAAGCAGCAGCGCTGAGGGGGTAATGGAAGCAGGTCATATTTTCCTCCTGTTTTGTTATATGCAGAAGAGACATAGAAGTCTGATGAATTTGGCACTGACAATAACAAGTCATCTGTATACAATGTGAGAAAAGGGATTGCTTAAGTGCAAGGATATTAAATCATGTCTCCTGAAAGACAATTTAAAAACAAACTGAAACAAAATGCAATAAACAAGAAAAAATAAACAAGCACACAATAAAACCCCAAAACTATGACGATGTTCAAACAAAACAACACCAAACCCAATAAAAACACCACACAGATAAGGTCTTCTAGCTAATGGGGTGGTGGTGGTGAAGGTGTAACAAGAGTAACACAGAGGTAGGACTAGAGAGATGGACAGTCCTAAGTACTTCACTAGCTCCCCCAAACACAGGAAGAAGTAGCACCAGTGTCTGTTTCCATTTTTACACAGACTTCATGAGCAAATAATTAAGTGGTATCATTAAACTTCATACCATCCTACAAGACACACTACAAGCAACAAGAAAACCACCCAAAGTTTGGCTCATTTGCTGATACAGAAAATTATGTGCAGCAAAATTCCTGAAATCATAGGAAATACAAATCCTTCTCAGTTTATAGTTGTATCATATTTGCGAAGTTATTTTCATAATTGTAGCAGCTTAAGTTTTGGAAATTGTAGTTCAGATCTTCAACCACGCAAAAAGTCTTTAATTCTCCACTAGAAAGGAAGCCCACAGATGTGCTTAGACAAGTATGTTTAACATCCTCTGCCCACGGCCATACTTGCTGTTCCTAAAATATTTTGTTGAAATGGTATCACTTTCCTTTTCTGCGTATACTGCACCAATCTGGCTAAAAACATTAAGCTTATAAATGGGAACACGGGGTTTCCAACATGAATAAACATCTCAATTTAAATGTATTCAAACTTATGCAGTTTTGTGAGATGGCACTAAAAAAATTAATGTCACCTAGAGCAGACTGAAAACAGTATGTATTCCTCCCTTTGGCTATGCATAGCTTGAAGACAAAAGGTTTTAGGAATCTGTTGTGAAAGATTTTGTATCTAAGCATCCTGCATATTTCACCACAAGACTTGACTTTCAAACCAACTGGGCTTTCTGTGAAAAGTGATAGTTATGAAATAAAACTCTCCAGAAATAATCGTATTAAAGTGATCTCAACAGAGAACTGTTGAAATCCCCAGGTCTTCCAAGTGTTGCTGAAGTTTAAAAACAAATTAAATGTTGATATCTTCCAATATTAAAGACAAAAAAAAACTGTTTTCTCAAACTCCCAGAAGCAAAACTGGAATTATAGGGTGCACTGTATCCACATGTAACTTACATTTTCTTCTAAACAATTTAAAGAAAGTGACCTGATCTCAACATGGTTTTTACTAAGTGTTTGCACATCCTTTTCAATTGTCAAAGTATGGTGAAGTAGCATCTGCAGATGGATTTTTAATAAAAAAAGCTTATCTCTGGGACAATAGGGATATTTATACCATTAAAAAAAGCACCAAAGTTTTATTAGAAATTGATAATTTAAACTAGAACTACACTTTTGAACAGCTGTGATTACCTAAAGACTGCTACTTTTACCTGAAGACTGTTTGCCATGGATATTTGATAGACATTCTGAAAGGCACAAAACCAAAATTATCTACATACATGAGCATTTCCCTTGATAGCAGTTCAGTTCACACATAGCCTGCCTGTCCAGAGAATTTACCTTCCATTAAAATAAAATGAGACTGAACACACAGTTGTAGCTGCATCACAAACAGTGGCAGAGAGCAGATCAAAAAGCATGTGCATGTACACACACAAAACAGACAAACAAAACCCTACGAACAGGTTAAAAACATTTTTTAATGATTATTTTAATAATCAGAGATCCTTCATCTTTAATTTAGAGATAGCACTTTTTCAGGGTGTTATACAGGCAAGATCTCTGTAACTCACTGGTTATCCTCCATTTTACAGAAGGGAAAACTGAGCCAATGAAGGCATGGAAATTAACATAGCTATAGAAAATGCAAGTAACAAAGGATGACATTTGAACTCAGGTTTCCACTTTCCTATTCACTGAACCCTGAAGACTTTGAAAAATATACATTCCACTACACTTCCATAACAGCAACAGTGTTCAACCACCTTACATGTTAATTGTGTAATCATGGCAGGTTAAAATCATTAGTGACTACTAGCAGATAGATCATGTGAAACTAAATTGGTCTTGGTATCAAAACTAATTCAAACTGATTCTTCTGAACACAAACACACACAAAAGCAGTAGTAACTGTCTCCTTGGCAGGGACAAACCTAGATTAATTTCAATGAGGCACAGAGAAACTTTAGAGGGGACTGCTTTTCTCTCCTTGCACTTAATGTGTGTGAGAGCACTCAGTGCATGTAAGAGCGATATAAATTACTGAAAACTCCAATGATTTTTTACTATCCTAAGGACTTGCCAGAGGAAAAGACAAAAAAAATCCGTACAGATCTACAGTTTACTGGATCAAAACAGCACCAAGGAAATACAGTTCAGAAAGTAGAGGAAATCACTGATGTAAAAGTTGAAGAAAAAAACCCACCAAGGACTTTCACCTCCTCTGAAGCTGTTCAAACAAAACAGAATTAATAACTGTAACTGTTCACTTCCCTGTTTAATGTTATTCTACTGCACCATCACCTATTTAATGCTGATATACACAACAGCCATTTTCTCTGCAACACAAATTCATTAGCCAAAGAATCACATGAATCAAATGAAAAGAGAACTGTTTTGAGAACATGCATTTTCAGCAATGCCTAAATAATCTTTAGCCACCCCGACCGCCACATCCTTACCGGAATGTCAAAAGTTTCTTGTGTGTCATCCAGCATCTGAATTTTGATGGAGACAAGTTTTCCTGGAGGTGTCATAGGTGGTTTCTGTCCATGCTCCAAAGTACTGATCCCAGCATTTTCCTGAGCTCCTAAGCGGGATCCTGCTGTTGGTCTCTGCTCTGTTTCACCCATGTTTAGGGAAACGTGTTTCTTTTATCTGATAAAGGAATAAGGACAAAGAAGACCATATCAGTCATCAATAAGATGTTTTGCACACAAGCATTACAGTATATTTACTTACAGCTAGTAAACTGGCTGACCATTAATGCAAAGTAAGAGCCATCACAATTTTTTCTTAATGTCTCATATGAAGACGAGAAAATCAGGCAAACTTTATAGTTTTCAAAATACACAGGTTAAACACCTCTAGGGTGTAAGGCTGGTAGACAGGCTACAATACTGCACAAGGGAAAATTATTCCTTTTCTCCTGCAAAAGTAAACAAGAGCACGTTGGAAATAAAGCACAGCAGAACCCAGATTTCAATTACTTATGTAAATTTTTATTTATTTATGAATCAGGCTGTTATCAGCCACAGACAGAATTCCCAGAGAAGGTAGGAAGGTGAGAAGAGCAGGTGGGACAACTCACCACTTGCTGACCATCATTCCCTCTTGGCTACATCAGCATTTGTCCCTTACAGCCTTCTCTGACCCTTTGCAGCTGCCACCTTGCTGAAGGGTCTGTGAAGCAGGAAAGCCAAGGGGTACAAGATGATGAGTTACATAGCCCAAGTATTTTGTTCACTTTGGGGACCAGAGCTGCTCTAAACCTGGAACCTGGCCTGATCCCACTGATGTGCCAAGGACTGTGAGGATGAGCTACTGCAAAGGACAGAAAAAAAGGCAGCACTGACTGGGAAAAGCAAAATCTGACATTCTACAGAGTCCTGTAAGTGGGAGGGAACACTAAGAAGTAACTTTCCTTGCTGAGCTAGGGGAAAACTACACCTGCACTGCTCACTGAATGTGGATCTCTGCTTCCTATCAGGAGCTGCCTTCCTGCTTTTGTTTCCATGCAACTTTCATACCACAATACATAGAGCATTTCTCCTAAATAATCATTCTATCCTAAAAAAAGAGCAAAGCTGCAACAGATTTTTCATTACTTGGCACAGTTTTGAACCTTCTTTTTTAATTCAAGCACTATTAGTTTTACTTCTTGAATGTTACACATCATACTAGAATTTTATTCACTTTTTCTGCCTTGCTTTTTGACACTCTAGCTGGGTTTCTAATGAAACCCACTTCCGCTGTCCATTTATCTTTCTGGGTAAATGCATTTTCATTCTGCATGACTTTTATATGGTGATCAATGACCAAAACATGTAGCATACAAAAAGAAAGGAAATGTAACTTTCCAGTTGAACAGAGGTATGGAAAGGGTACTGCCAATCACTGCCTGGCATTAACTCTGAGGTTACAATTATTGAGAAACCTATATGGGAAAAAAAGGAAGCACAGTGCAGCCTGTGTATTAGTGAATGCATCACCAGTTCTACGGTATACTACAAAGAACAGTGACAGGTAATAAGACACCAGTTCCCACCATAAGGATAGAATAAAAACAGCCCTGTCTTTGGCAGGATAAACTAGTTACTACACATTACTCTTCCATGTCCTGACTAAACTGTTCCCACGGATTTTTTACACAGCAAATACCTAGGCGTAAAAAATTTCAAAACAGCACTTGGATTAGAAGAAATGTTAGCTCAGAAGGAAGGAAATTAAAAATTTTGGATCCCACAATTCTAAATATCAGCTCAACAGGAACAAGTGAAGGAGAAGGAAAAAAAGCAGTCAAGCTGTTGCAACGATTCAGCACTAGCCTAACTATTAAGGCTGGGGAGATACCAGTGAAACCTAACCAAGTCCATGTCAAACACTACCAGAGAGGCAGATTTTTCCTCAATTATAATTGTAATCTAAAAATGGAAGAAGAATAAATTAAATTTATTTTCTTCTAAAATTAATTAAATTAAATCTTCTTATAAGACAAGCAGTGCCAACAAGAAAGGTGAAGCTGAAGGCAGGAATTCCAGGAGAAAAGACACCAAGATCTACATAGAAAGACTCCAGGCAACTTTACAAAGAAATCTGATTTTCCTGTGTGTGGAGTACACAGGAATATTTAAAAAGGTAGCAGAGGCACTCAGTCTGGAAGTGTACAGAGATTTTAGTCCATGTTTGTACTAATTCAAAAGCTCTTTTAAAAGCTCTTCTGAAGTCTCTACACACCACTGACAGCACCAACGGGGCAGACAGCACCTCTGCAACTGCTTTGTTACTACAGAAGTTTTTGTACCAATGAAGGAGAAACATGTTCTTGCCATTAAATCCTAAATATAGGAATCAATCAATCAGTCAATTCAAGTGATGCCATTAAATAATCAATGCAAGGAAATGTGACAGACTTTGAACCTTTCTATAAATGTTCTTCTGACTAGATAATCTACTGGCCCACACACACATTCAGACAGGCCAACAAACTTAATGAAACACAGAAAAAACTCAAATTCAGGAGCCAAAAAAAATTGTGGAGTAAAGGTACAAGCAGAACCACTCCTTATATATACAGCTGAGAGGTTTTTTATTATTAAGTTAGTAATATAGAAATTCTTCTTTTACATATATATATTGAACCATTCAGTTATACACACACACTTCCCTTTGGAAGCAAAGGTCTAAGAACTATAGGCCACTCTGATCACAAACATCTGCTACTTAGAAAATTAAAAGCAGACCTTTCATTTTTTAATCTATATGTCTAAATACCAGTATGCTGCACTGGAAGTTATTAAAGGTTTTTTCTGCATGACACTAGTCTCATTCTGCTGCTGTCATAACATCAGCATAATATTTTTACTACACCTTTATGTTAGAGGTCTTAAAATTTACTCTAAAATAGCACAGCACATCAGTCAAGCTGAATACTTTTCTCTGTATCACTTTGATGTAGGAGATGGTGAACTGAGGTCACAGAATGCAACAGAAGAGTATTAAGTGAACACTGAACAAACCTGAGGGGATTAGGATACCTAATGTCGGTCATGATGAAGAGATGGATCAGGTTTGTCCAAAGGATAGAGAAATTCAAAGACACTCTAGTAGAAAGACAACAGTGAATTGGGGAGGGTATTAATGAAGACAAAACATCAGAAGCCACCAGATTCCAACATACACAGCTCTATGCAAAACCTGTGTGGAGTTAGACATCCAGTACAGGAGCAAAGAGAGTGGCAAACAAAAAGGACTCATCTGAACTCTGAAAATTAAGAGTTTCTCCCTGTTCCTTCTGACAGCTGTTGAAATGCAGGGCCAAAATCACATCTCTTGTTTCTGCTGCAGGTTCACTGGATGTCAGAGCCCTTCTCAGCAGTGCTGTAGCACCTGCAAAGGTGGAGAGAGCCTGCTGCAGAGAATGAACCTGCACGAGGGGAGAAGTTCACTGAGACAGCAGAGCTGCTCATTGGGGAGCCTTGTCCCCTTCTGCTCCTCCCCAGCTCAGTCCTGCCTGATGCACCAACTTTCACCCTCCTCAGACTGAGCCAATTTACCTCTCTAACTCAAAAGAAAACAATTCAGCGTTTTGTTCTTGATTGGGTTAGCAAATTAAATCAGCTCTCAACAGGCTGGAAAACCTAAGGCCAGGATGAGCTAAGCCCAGGCAGCTGCTGTCAGGCCACTGGGCTGACTCAAGTTTTCTCTACTTACAGCACCTGGAAGGCACAAAAACCCCCTACCACTGCCATTAGATAGATTAGAAGACATTATTTAATCCTCATCACACATAAACAATGCTTTTATACAGATACTAAGTACTTAGATTAAAAATTTAAGGTCTGTATATACTTAGGCAGTAGCTGGACAAAGGCCACAATGTGGTTCAGCATAAAGCCACCTTAGTTCTCCATGTTCAAAGCAGGCACATTTTATAGCTTCGGAAAGGTTCTGGCCAATTAAAATTTCCACATATTTTTTCTTTGGCAGGATGAAAAAAGTATCAAACTTACTTAGTCTAAAGGTAGCTGGAAGTATAAACAGCACTTGGCAGGGGTGGGGGTAGGGAGGAGGGGGGCAGGAATAAAAGGCTACAAAAATTATGAAATACTGAGGAAAAATAGAAGCAATAAGCCACTGATTGAACTGAGAGCAGAGCTCATGCTGGAAAAAAAATGCCCCTCTGATCTCTTAACTACTCTGCCCTTTAAGTCAGACCAAGGAGCTTGGAATTTGATGCAAGAGGCTCCTGAAACCTGAAGATTCCTGTTACAAGGGTAGAATGGTACCACATACCTAGGCCCTTTCCACTTCTTTTGCTTTGCTTGAGACACATTTTCACAGCATGAAACAGAAGGAAGCACAGTGCTCAGTACACTCCTCTTAAAGGTGAGGCAGCCTGAGACAGAGTGGGATGGTGTGAGTACAGTCCTACCAAAAGCACATAGCAGACTTGTACACCTTCAGTAAAGGAAAATTTTATACATGCAGCATAAATTGTCAGTAATGTTGTATTGTCATTAATACCTCAGAATTAACATAAAAATGAAATCAAGTCTCTTGAACCCATATTAAAAATAATAATAATAAAATAATATAACAAGGCATCAGGAGAGGAAGACTGAAACTAAAATTCAGCCTGAAATGATGAGAAGCAGACAGAAGGCAAACACAGTTCAGGTTTTTATATTGTGAAACATTATCCTAGTTAATTTCTGGAAGTCCCTAGCAAACTTGTACAAAGCAAACACAGTGATTAAAAAATTCAAGCTATTTGTGTAAATCACAGAATCATAGAATATCGTGTCTTGGAAGGGATCTAAAAGGATCAGTGAAGTCCAACTCATAATTTCTTTGATAAATGCCAGCATTTTTGTAGAAGGAAAGAAATGTGAAAAGTTCTTAACAGAAAAATAGCTCAAGTTTGAAGGGCAGTAGTACAGACACAGGTGCTGGCTGGCTGTTTCTCTGCTTGCACCCAGCAGACTAACTCAGACTCTAAAGAAAACCTTGCAACTGAAGGTGGTTTAGGGATTTGTGTTCGGATTCCTGTCTGCCCTTTCTGCTCACATCCACAATATTCAGATAAAGAAGCAAATAAAAACCCAGTTTTTCTGTAGTTAGGCTGTCTTCTAGCTCAAAAAAAAGTTTACATTTTGTAAGCCAAGGCTGCTTCATGAATTCAGGAGTAGGGAGGCTCTAGGTGAGGTATGGTCAACAAGATCCACCAGAAGATGGCTCATGTCTAGTACAGTCAGTGGGAAAGAGGATGGATGGTTAGCTCCTTAACCAGGCTTAATTTCTAAACACAGATTTTTTTTTCCTGTTCCTGTCCCTAAAGACACAGAAAATTAACCTTGAAAAACCTGCCTGCTCAAGAATACACCATGGCTGCCTACTAAAAAGTAGACAGAGACTTGCAAAATCAAGACTCAGAATCAGATTCTTTAGCATTCTGCAGACTTCCTAAAATTTGCAACCATAAGGTATGTCCTTAACTATGCAAGACTAACCCTAAAACAATGGAATTCATCACCTGTGCTGAAAATGGAGACAGCCCACCCAGTTGCCTATCTTGGTCAGACTCTGAAAACTTCTAAATAACACTGTTTTATCTCTTGACCCAGTTTCTATGGAATGGGTATGCAGATGGACAGACTAAGTACTCAGGTTTGTAAAGTAATAGAGTGCACTTAGCTGTTAACACCAAACAAGTTAGAACCTGAAACTGATGTCAGCTTTAGGGACCTGAGCAGTAACACAAAGCTTTAAAAACTCAAGCTATGCTGAATGCCAATAATGTAGCCTGAAGTCCAGAATAATGAACATTTATGAATGTACAGGACAAAAAACACCTCTTGCAATCCTATCAGTAAGGCATTCAGAGTGCCCACATCCATTTCTGACTTTAGGGCCATTCAGCTTTCAACTGGAGCTCATTTATCTTCATTGCTTTCAGGTCCTAAAACTGTCTGCAATTCTGTGGCACTAGCAGCTGTCCCAGATTCCAATTCTTCTGCCAGATGTCAGCAAAGAACAGTCCCATCCCACACAAATGTGGTGTGTGCCATCTTTCTTCCTCAGCCACACACCTGTCAGTAGATCTATCAACAAGTGCAGCAATAGATTTATCTATGCTTTTCCAACTGCCTCTGTGAAAAACCTCATTCCTTAAGCACAAATACAGATTGTTCTGTGAATCAAGCCAAACTAGTCTACAAATATTTATTTCAACCCACGACATTACAATTATTTTTATGACCATCAATGATACTGAAAAAGTCAGTACACATACTGATTCACTATATGTTATGTTTCTGGACAACGTTGCACTAGAAACTTATTGCAGACAAGGAACATTTTTTTTCCTTCCTTGCATCTCACACAAGCAAGCAAAGCCATAGTACCTGTGTAAGTGAGCAATTAAGTAAGCAAAATTTCATACACTCCCTCTCTCAAAGGAACTCCTCAGAAACCTCTTCATGCAAGTTATTCTTTGGACTGGTTATGACTGTTTCCCTGCCTCTGGAGACTTTTCTTCACTTTGCACTTCTCTACCCCTTCATGGCACCCTTGTACCATGATCAACGTCACTTACTTGAATCAGGAACGGCAACATCATATTCAAACTGACACAGCCAATTTAAAAGTTTTTAATTCAGGTTTTAAATCAGCCAACTTGAAGGCACTGTACAAACAGGTAATTCTGGCTATTCCTGGAAGGAAAATTAGTGTTTCATCTGCTAAGCCAAGAGGATGATTAGCTCCAATTGTTCAATTAGTGACTCTCACCCAACAACTGTATTTTCACTTCAAATCCAAATGCATAGTATGAGCAAAACAGGGAGCTCATGGAGCCATTAATTCCTTAATAGACCAAAGGGAAGTATTTCCACACAAATGCTTCATTTGTTATTAGACAAGTTAAAATTTTAATTAAATATTGCCCACTTGCTTTGCACTTACTGTATCACCATTTAACTACCAGGCATGTGTTTATAACATGTACCTGAAGTTCAACACACTGCTTTCCACTGAAAATAGTTTTCTGACTCTTCACTTTCCCTATTGGACATACCACACCTTTTCTACAAAAATTCTGCTTAACCTCAGGATAGGAGGATGATATTTTTTTCTTCGCTGTGAAACTCCCAGTCTGCTTTCTGAGATGTTTTTCAACCCATTGACAAAACTGCCTGCATTAAAAATTCTATTTAGGAAGAAGCTGCAAGCTACATATCACATACTTACATACCCGATTTTATTGACACTCCTTCCATTTTGCATAACCTGTCAATTCTGTCACTAAAACCTCTGAAAAAGTAAAATTCAACATGCTCGCACAAGTAACAAAATGTGATTTAAAAAAAAATCCATGGGGGAAAATATTCTGAGAGTAAAGAGTGGATGAAATACATGCTGAAGCCACCCAGCTAATCCTTCACCGATGATGTGTTGTAGAAGTGAGAAAGTACATGTTATCATTTTATGAAGACCTAAAGCATTTTAAAGTTGAGATATAAAACCAGCATCATGTGGGCAAAAAGCTATTTCACATTATGAACAGAAAGACTGTGGAAGCTTTACTGCCACATGGAAAATGCTAGGAACATATAAATAGAGTCTAAGAAAACCTCTATTTTTTTGTTTCCAGCCAGCACAGTTTCCTGATTAACTGGGTCATCACCTGAGCCCACAGTTTGTCACCAGAAAACACAAGCAAAGTGGGTAAGGACTTGAAGCAGTTTGGTGGTTCAATAGTAGTACAAATCACTCCTGAAGCCATTAAAAGCGTTTTCCAAAACCCTTTCATGCCATCACTGCATAAATAAAGCTGTTGCACCAGCTGGAGTGCTCTGGACTCATTCACCCATATAACACCTCATGTGAAAGCCAAGCTGAATGTGCTTATAGTAGAACAAAGTAATCTGATTTACTTCCAGATTTAACAGAATTCTGAAAGGGATCCAACAACTCATACCCAGCTTCAAGCATAACGTAGACGTTTTCCATGAAATAAAAACATGTCAAAAGAATAAATAACACACTACATTAATACTACTGTTCAACAGTTGAGGGAAAATCTGATAAAGTCCTGGTTTTGAGAAATGAAACAGCTCAGGGGAAATGCTGTTTCTCTGAACCAAGTATGAGTATACAGTAGAGGTATTCACACTGTCTAAATGCAAGCCAGATCCTCCAGAGAACTGTTGAGCTCCAGAGATTGATTTGGTATTCAATGGCCCTTCCGTGGAGCTTCTCCCTGCCCTGAGCACCCAGACCCCTCCCAGAGGACCAAAAAGGCAATGCTGGGAGCCCTCAGGTACCATTTTCTGCACTGATGGTGTGTTGCACAAGCAGAAGCCCAGGAGCTGCATCATGCATGCTGTGCTCACAAAAGGGATAGGTACCCCTATGGCCCAGTGGCTCCAAACCACAGCGGATGATGACATCAGTGTTCAGCATTAGGCAGCCACAGATGATGCCTATCCAAACATGTTAAATTGAACCAATAATGGCCTTGACCAGATTCCTTTATGACCAAAGCCTGTGATCAGGCTCCCACGAAATTATTACCTAGTTTCTGCACCAGGAAAAATGTATTTATGGTCACAGTTCTATGCTCAGTATATAACCCACTATAAAAACAGAAAAGAATTCCTGAAGTTTTCAAAATTTAAATGTCCGTTCCCAAAAGAGACTTTTTATAAGTTTGTAAAACTGCTTGATATAATTGAATATACAATGATTGTTCTGTTTGGGTTTTTTTAATCAAGTCTTTTAACAGAAGCTTTTATTATTCTTGACCAAAGAAATACCACACTTAGTAATGACACAGTACCCAGCAAGAAATACTTGTACCATCAAGACAAAAATTGCTTTATGTACTGTTGTTTGGATAAAACTTAATATATTCATTTGCATCCTGCTGGAAATAAAATGGGTCATGATGCATGATTGTATAATACTCATATTCAAATACCCTAGAGTGTTTGAAAATTATGCCATTATTTTTCCTTCAAAAATTATTTTTAAAATTACTGCAAAACTTTCAAACTTCCTTAGGTTTCTAACTCATTTCTCTTTGTGCAAACACCTGAATCACTGACAGACTCTACCTGTGCTAAACATCACAGTCTAGACACTGCCAGTCCTATGGCAGTTCTCCTGATCTTTCAAGATAAGGTACTTTTGTGTCTTTAGATAATTGATAACACTGCATCTGTTCTGTGAACAGCTATCAGAGATACTGAGACAGATACGTGGATATACTGTTGGCACAGGTACACCCTCATTTTATGTTTGGCTAAAATGTATTCCATATGCTGCATGAAGACAGACAAGGGCTGGTTTTCACTTAAGATGGTCACTGCAAAGCACAGCACTACTAGAGCAAGCTTCAGTAGCTGCACCTAGAGAAGGGCTTGCCTGCCCAACCACACCATTGTCTCTTTATCAACAAACCTGTTTCAGTACAGATTACATCCTTGTCGTTCTTGTTACACCTCAAAACTAATTACTCACCTGCTTGGAGGTGTGACAAAGCATTATCTGTGGAATCTGCAACTTTTTCTACAAAAGGGGCAGTGGAAAGCACCAAATCTCTTGTTCCGCTCTTCTCCTTGCAGCTTTGGCAAGGAGAGAAAGCAGAAATCCTGCCACAGCGGCCCACCAGTCTGCACTGACCTCCTCAAAATGTCACTGGAAGCAACACTCCAAAACAGCCTTTACAATCCAAGCAAGACAGAGAGGCGTAGGACTCAGATATTTTCTTAAAATTTAGATATCAAGAGGCAAAAGCTTGAAAGATCAAGCAGAAAGAGGGACATAATAAATAATACATTTCAAATAATCCAACGTGAATGCTCCCTGGAAGATTTGTACGGGTCCTCTCACTCAATACAAGGCTCCCAGAAAAGCAGCACGGCAGAGAACGCCGCTGTGCTGGGCAAGCAGGTTGGGTATTAGATTGCTCTTCCTTCCCCTGGAGAACATCCTATACTCCTCATATTCCTTTCTTGGCTCCTGAGTCTCCAGTAACTTTAGATTATGCTGAACACGGAAATCAGTTTTTATACCCGTATCCGATGGTAGCATACAGCACATTCACGGCAGGCAAAGACCTTTGGAGTCAATAACTGGGATCTCCCAGGAGTTTTTCCTTGCTGAGCATGCTCAACTTTCCCAATGGCACCCCAAGGACTCCCCACAGAGCGGGCGAGCACGCGCCAGCCTGGGAACAGAGGAGCCCGAGACTCCTTTCATTTCCATGGCTGCCCAAGTGGAGCAGGCCCAGGCTGTGGAGCGGGTCCAAGCCCTGGAGCAGAGCGAGCCCATCTTTCCTGTGCTGGCTGTGGCTGGGCTGCCGGCACCCAGGCAGCAAGGAAGCGAAAGGAGGGCATCTGGAGTGCGGCAGGGACAAGTGCCAGAGCTCAGGGAGACGAAGGAGCAGACTGGGACAAGGGCCCAAAACGGGAGGGAGAGCAAGCGCAACAGGCAGGGAAGGGAGCCAGGGATCCTTCAGCAGTGCACAAAACAAGGCACAGGAAAAAGGAAAGAACTGACTAAATGTGAAAGAAAAACTGGACAAAGGCGGGGAAGAAAGGCTGGGACAGGCGAGGTGTCTGGTGTATGACAATGAGTCTGCAAGGAAGGTGAAATTGCAGGTGAAAGATAAGAGAAAATAAGAAGTCAAAACTGAAGAGGGGTCCCAAAAATTGGAAACAGATTGTCAGGAAGGGCACAACAAATGAGAGAGGGGGAAAATTATGTCACATCTGATAGAAAATAGCTTATTTCCTTGCGCATCAACAATGACATCAGGTTTTATTCCTGACAGATTCCTCAGGATTTATTCCAAGCCTGTCAGAGGTCAAGAAGTGTTTGGACAACATCCTCAGGAGGCACATGATGTGATTCTCAGAGCTGTCCTGTGCAGGGCCACGAGTTGGACTCAGTGACCCTTGTGGGTCCCTTCCAACTCAGGATATTTTATAAATCTATGATTTCCTTCCAGAGATGGGAGCTGAAGTCAACAGCCCTGTCCTGCATGTACACAACAACTCAGAGGTCTCCCCCACTCTCAGGGTGGAGAGCAGCACAGAGGAGCACTATGCTGCCGCTGCTGCTCTCATCTCTCATCCCAGTGCCAGAAATCCCCATTAAAGGGTGTAAACTTTACAGCTGCTATGGCTGCTTTCATTTTCAAACAGAAAATATTCTCATTGTCTTCTTTAAATAAGGTAAAATCACACAACTTACAGGAAGAGATGAGAATTGAGAATTGTGTTTAAGCACATCATCAAACTACAAGTTACAATTTCCTGTTCTCGCACACCATAACCTTTACCAATTTCCCTCCTTGGACCTGCCAAAGACCACTCTGCCTGTTTCCCTGCACAAGGGAGCACAGTCAGTTACAGAAAGGCACTCAGGATTTATTTTTTCCACCCTGTTCTATCCTTAAGCCTTATTAACTACTTGAACTCTGCTGTTAAGACAGAATTAACAATTATCTTTCTGTGCTTTCTGTAGAGGAGGCTGATTTATTCTCTCAGAAAGCACTTACTCTAGCTTCATGAATGTCTGAGGAGGAGACATCACAATATTCTTACTTCCTGTATGGGGAATTACAGACAGAAAACCCAGATGCCCAAGACATGTAGATACTGGCTTCACTAGGAGTTTGGAGTCTAAACCATTTATTGATCTAGGTCAAACAAAATGAAAACCCACTAATTCAGTACTCCCAAAGTGAGACTCTTGGGCCAAATCATGCCCAAGTATGCATCAAGTATTTCACATCCCACAGCTTGCTTTAGACAGGCTACATTCAGGAGCATGAGCCTTTCTGATAATTAGCTCTTGGATCTCAGGCTTATCAAGAGTTTAACCTTTTTCTGGGTGTTTAAATCACTTCTAATAATGAAAGGAATTCTGTTGAGAACTGAGTCCAGTTCCTTAGAAGCAGAAGGCCATCAGCAATCTTGAGGCACCCTTTCCTTTCAACATCTGCAAAAGGCAAGGAAGGAGAGCTTTCTCACAGACAATGTAATAGACAACAGTGCCCTGCGGTAGGACAACTACCACCACACCCAACAAACAAGATAAAGATTGTTACATGGAGAAAATGCAACTAAATAATTAAAGATTGTGTCATAAGTCACAAAAAGGGAGAATTGCATTTTTTCACTATGAACATGTGCTTTGCAACATCAATGATGTTCTTTAAACAGCATCTGATATATAATGATATTCCAACCATTAAGGTGTGTTGGCTTCTTATGTGAGCTTTAAAGAAAGCAAACAACATGAGTGGCATTACCTTGAGAGTCCAGAAAACATTATCCTTAATATTCCTAACTCCTTAATACAAATATTTCAATTCCTGCAAGATCTACAAGTGAAGCATCTGCCTTCAAATTGCACCTCATTATCCAGACAAAACGTACAGTTAAGGATTTGCTGCATTTGGCACTGCTTTCACCTCGCCCCCAACTTCTCTACTCCTGTAAATGCACCAGCAACCTGAGAACTCCTCCAAATATGTACACCCTCTGTCTCTGGTTGCAGCCATCCACCACTCCCAGACACACACACAGACACACACTCCAGTCTTTTCATCTTTCTAACTGAGGAGGTGGGCACTCATGCAAAGCTCAGCACATTTCAGGAGCGTGCACACACAGGAGCTTTCCCATGCAGGGCACACTCGTGCCCAGTGACCAGAGCAAGTGGCTGGAAGTGTTGGAGGGAACAAAAACGGATGTAAAATGACACAAGTGTTGGATAAATGGGAGGAGAAAGAGATGATAATCTACTGTGCATTGATGCAATATTATGCAGTTGTTTTATTTTACGTAAATTCATGCATAGAATATTTTCAGGGGGTTAAATCACTACAGCAGAAAAAAAGTCCACTTAAAGAATATATAAACATCTCTCAGGTATGGAAAATTTTCCCTTCTAGCATCAAACAGGATTATATTTCTGTAGGGTCACTAACATGGCCTGGCTATGCAATCTGGGCTGGCCTGCATGAAGCAGTTTGTACTTCTCCCCAGGGAGCACAGAACTGAACACAGATGGTAGTTGTGCTCTCATCCTTGGAGGCTTGTAGGAATTCCTTCAGTTTGGTTTGGACTGGGAAGTTGAAAAAAATCACCAAACATGAAAAAAACCGCATTTCTACCCCTTAGAGCCAGGAACCCCTGTATTTTGTTAAAATCCTAGTGTGCATCCTCCAAAAGGATGGCAAACTCGTCTCCACTCCAAGAGG
Source organism: Climacteris rufus (assembly GCA_013398175.1). NCBI lineage: Eukaryota > Metazoa > Chordata > Aves > Passeriformes > Climacteridae > Climacteris > Climacteris rufus. The sequence goes on along the minus strand of VZRZ01006017.1, from coordinate 83,626 downwards.
AACAGAGAGGTTCTTCAGAGCAAAGTAACAATCAACCTGACCCACCCATGCACCAGCCTCAGACCCTGTGCCTGTACTGGTGATGAACAAGTCAAGGCAGGTCCCTGCCTCTGTGGAAGGCTGAGAAGGCACATTTCCCTCATCTGTACTTGAGGGCTGCTCTTCCTCTGCTCTCCAGCTGCCAAAGCAGGCATATAAATACTGTAGAGTATCACAGGGTGGAGCAGGAAAGCATAGGCACATGATGCAGCTACCAAATACAATGCAGCACAGCATACAAGCAACAGAAAAGATTTCAAAAGGTTTCATCTACCTACCTTGAGCGGTCCTGTCTATCTGGCACCACCTTCTTCCTAAATATATAAATTTTGTGCAACATGGCATATGGAAAAAGAAGACATAACTCTGATCGATTCAGAAACACGGGAAAGTCTGAAAGTGTTTATAACCAGTAAATAAACCAATAAAAGAAGGAATTAGCAATACACTGTAGCCCATTCACTAATATTTGCACCCTGACATTACATCAGCCCTTCTCCATTCAGTCCCTACCGAGGAAGGTCAGGGCACCCTGACCACAGAAGCAGCAGCAGGAAAAAAGAAAAGGCCCGGTACCAGTGGCAACATGTACGAACAAATAAACTTACCACAGCTTCTCTTGGGCAGTCAGAGCCTCAGTGGCAAAAAATGAATCAGCAGAACCAACACCTTATTTGCCAAACAACCTACTAAGAGACCACACGGGACTTTTTCCCCTTTGCAATTCAACTCAGAACACTTTCCCTTTGCTTCAAAACCTGACACTAAAAGATATGAGTGGATAAGGCTGCTATGGGGCTATTTACTTGCTTTCCAACATAAATAGGCACGCTGCGAGCCTCAGGAGTTGAACACTGAATACAGTAACACAGTATCTCCCCCCATGAGCTTTTGGCCCAGCAACTCAACAGGAAGCAATGCAGGAAATCCAAGGCATCAGTGTGATTCCAACCCATGCCCTTCCTGTCTGGGGAGAGAGATCTAAAATCATCTAGGACTCCCGCCAGCAGAAGCAGTCAACACCTCTGTTGAAGGTGAGGTGGGGGGAAATTCAACTGCCCAACCTGAAGCTAAACATAGTTTAGCCAGTACACATCAGAAGTGACCATATGAACTGCCAAGCTGTGTTCCACCTCCACGTTTCTGATGTTCAGGGACAAACAACACTGCAGTCCAGAGGTAGTGAAGCCATGTCCAAGCAGGCTCTGGGCATGCCAGCCAAGGCTGTGTAGCTCTCATGCTGCCTCAGCAAGGACACCAAGAAGGAGAAGCAGAGGTCATCCAGTTTGCCTCCCGTAGCTCTTTGCAGCTGCAGCCCAGGCATTGCTGTACACAGAGCAGTATTTTAAAACTTGTCCTGCTAGTTACATCCATGGTCCTTAACCCATCTGCAACAGCCTGGTTGTGGGGTTGCAGGAGACACAGCAAAGCTGCCAGCTGGACTCTGGAAGAGGATCCTGTTCAGGCACCAACGCAGGCTGCTAAAGGCACATCAACATGTACTCTGTACATTTCCCCTGCTCAGCACAAGGCAATGTCAAGGTTATAATTAACAAAGGTATCCCCAGGATGGTCCCTCACACATCTCGGACTATTGCACTGGTTTGTAATGAGCTGCAGCCTACTAGAGCGGCACTACTGAAGTGTAGGAGACAGGAGCAGGAGGTAATAGCCTTGGCACACTACCAGGGGATACTCCCCAAAGTATTAAATACCACGATGAACCTTCCACTTTAAAACAAAACATCAAACAAATTTGCCTGACCTGTCAGTCAGTAAATCCACAACAACAAAGATACACAAACAAAAAAGGAAATTCCAATTAGTTAGAGCTGGGGGAGGCAGGGAAGAGAAGAGAATATTCTTTCCTGAATCTATTTTTAGGCTATGTAAGGCTGTCTGAAACCATGGCAATGAACCTACTATAAAATCCCCTCGCCAGCTCAATGTTTTGTTCCTTTACAAACAAGGATAAATGAGTACGTACCGTGGATTAAACGGTCTGAACCAGAAATGAATCAACTACCAGGCTACTGGAAATGCATTTGTTGGTTATGAAAACTACTGGTTAAGAGATGCAGGAGTAGCTGATCAGAGAGCCCAACCCATTGAACAATCTCATACCTCATAAGCAATCCTTTACAGCCCTAACAAACAGCACGGAGGTGGGATCAGCCTCCAGACTGCATATCTTCACCTTGACCACCCTTGACTTCTGGTTGTACTTTGACACCAGTGAGTGCACCCTCAGTGCCCAAATTCATTCTCCAGGCTGGGCCCCCATGATCCAGCTGTGGAGGCCCATGTGCCCACCCCACCACTACTTTTCCTCCACCCCAGCAGCAGCCTGGTGTTGGAAGGGACCAATGATCTGGCAGTAGCACTGAGACAGCAGGTAACCAGCACCTGAGGGCTGCAATTGCTAACCCAATTACTCTGGCTAACTCTGCACAAAATTTGGAAGAACTTTGTAAGGAGTTTGCAAGCCTTTCAACTCCAAGGGAGAATTTCTGCGAAAGAATGGTGCTTTCAGAAGTACAAACACTATTGCATGAAATGAATAAAGAAATCAAGTCTGATCAAGTTTTCATATCTGTTATTCAGTTACATTCAATATATCTGCCATCAAAGAAAGGAAAGTTGTCAGGGTCCATGCTCCTGCCAGGCTGATGGAGAACACCCCCTCTGTCTTCCAGCCAGGATTGCAGGTAAAAACTTTGGTTTGTATTCTGATTGCTTTAAAAGAGGAAAATAACACCTTCACAGCTCTCCTACCCTATGACTTAAACATGGGGATGTCTCCCATGCTATTCAGTGTTGTGCAAAAGTGAGAGCAACACTGGTAAAACTGTACTTTGAAGATATTTGATTCCAATATATGCAATTTTTCTAGTGCTTCTTATTAAAAATAAGGAAGTAAAAAAGAAAACGAGCTGATAGTTTAGGGTTTTTTTTTAATGTATACTCCCTTGGCACTGTAAAAAACAACAAAACAAATAAGATGGAAGAAACAATACTTTGCTCTTTTGCCATTTAAATGAGAGTAAAAACATCTAATTTAGAGAATTCAACCATTATAAAGAAATATTTCAGAGCTAATAACTTCCATTAACACCTTCACATCTGCTGCCAAAATAGCTCATTCTATATTCTTATGTGCTTGGCAGTATTAAATTCATCCTGGTTTTTAATCCTTTGCCATGCACACCAGATTGGCTGCCAATTCATGCTGCTTTAGAGGACTGAAACATCCTACAAAGCTCAGCTCTGCCTTCACAACAGCTTTGCTTGGTATGCGGGGGAAGAAGACAGAAAACATACCTATCTCGAGGCAGCTAATTAGCTGACATCCCAATTATATTTTGATCCTACACACTATCAAGTTTCCTGCGTGTATCAGGAAGAAGAGGGAGGAACAGCTGTAAGTCTGTGAAACTGTTACTCAGCAACACGAAAGGAAGCAAGACCCACCCAACCCCATAAAGGTAAGAATGCTGAAAACAGGAGAAAATGCAAGATTTCTGTGCACAGATCACAGAGGACAGGTAGCCTCTTCTGCTCAGTGGTGCTCCAGCACACACATCAGCCAGGCAGGATCAGCTTCCAGCATTGCTAAGCAACACCATGCCACATTATCTCAATTGATTCGAGGGAGGGAAGTTGATCCAGGAGCCACTGAAAAAGGCAGAATCCAGATAAAAACGGTTGCACAAACCTCACATGCACAAGGCAGGATCCTGCAGTCAGAGCAAAAAGCAATTAAGGAAAACCGTGGGGACACACGCACAAACCGAAGAATAACAAAATATAACCACATACATAAAGACAAAAGAAAGGGGAAAATGAAGTAGGGAAAAGAGAAAGAGAAGAGCACTGCTGTGTCACCTCAAGTTTTCTACGACTAGAACAATGAATTACCTCTTTATTTCAGGGAGTAAAAACCAGTAAAACAGCCAGAAAGCCATTAGAAACATGCCAGGCTCTCATCCTCTTCAAAAATGGAACTTACACACAACTGAGGATCTTCGTTATAAATACTGAAGATTAAATGTCAGGAATTAATATGGAACATTGAATTGTGAACTGCTTCAAAATCAAAACACACATTCACTCTTCTGAACAATCAACATCTTCCCCTTAATTCTCATCCCAAAGTCTATTCATGTCTTACACATTTGAAGAGTTGCATTAAAATCCTGTTATGACTACAATCCAAATCAGAACAGTTTACATTAGTATACTAAATAAATCCATTATCTATGCAAACATTTGAAAAAGCTCATCTGTATGTTTTTTATTGGAAACTGAGATTTGTTCTGAGTGATAAGAACTGGAAACAATTATATTCAACTACACTGTCCATGCAAATAATTCATGCAATAATTGTATTTATATATTGATATATTTTGGACATGCTTAAGCCAACTAGGACTGAGGCAGAAAAAGGTGCACCCCCATGGTTGTGTATCCCTGCCTTCCAGCAACATCCTCATTTCCAGCTCCTTTTTCACACATTGGAAGCACTCAGGGCAGCAGCATAGAAGGAAAGTCTGCTCATCTACTGAGCAAGGCCAAGGGACAAGGGAGACAAACTGGCCACCATTCTTCCAAAACTCAAGAATATGCAAGGTGTGTATGGGAGCAAGAAGGTGATACAGGCACAAGACAAACTATCAGAACCACAACAACATTAGATCAGGCTTTAGGACTAACAGCAGGCTACCAGATTCAGATGCTACTTACCCAGAAATTTCAAAAGCACTTCAATGTACTACCACAGAACTATTAACCATGCTGCCTGGCTTCCCTCTAAGAAAAACTTCAAAAACAAGATATAAAAAGCTGAGGATGTGCTGCCAATTTCAATAAAAGGGCTCCAGGGAACAACAGGCTGGTAGCTACAAGCTCACTTCTACACTGAGAAAGTTGATAGGAATTGTAGAACAGATTAGCAGGTATGCAAATAAACATGATAGAAGAATGCCATCATGGCATGACTTCTTTTACAAACTTGCCATGATGTATATAGGCAAGTGTATACATATAACATGCTTGGATCTCTAACAAACTTTTGACAATGTCTCTCACCACAGGCTTTTAAAGAAATTGAACTGTCATGGGATAAAATGGAAGGTCCTCCTGTGAATTAAAAGTTGGTTGTTAGATTAAAAGAAAAAACATAGGACCATACAGCCAGTTTTCACAAGAGCTCTGATTATGCATTTGTGCTACTCAATGTAATCATTATTTCTGTGAAAAATGGAGGAAGGAGCAAGATTATAAAGTAAACTAACTGTGTTGAGTTGCAGATAGATTTGTCAGGTATTTATTCACACACACCACAAAGTAACAGCCAATATAGTGAATGGAAACCTTGGAGTCACTGCAATTTAATCAAAGCCATGAACTCTTAGATGACAAAGCTCAGTTCTAGTTGGGAGAGCAGAGGGAACACCAGGAGTGAGCAGCTCAGGGATACTCAGTGCAACAGGGAACACCACCACTGTAGCTCTGCACCTACAGCTCCTGCACCAAGCAACTTTCAGAGAAGCATTTGGTAGAGCAAGAAAATATTCAAAGAATGACAGCAATGGGAGGTCTGAAGCAAATTTAACCTAAGAAGAACTAAACAAACAAGTGCATTTAGATTAGGAGGAAAGATGGATAAAATGACAGACATAAAATCATAAATGGTATTACAGAGAAAGCAAATAGGAAACCATGTCTCAGAATAAATGAACTAGGCAGTATAATAATAAGTTTATCAGTCAGCTTGCTTAAAAACAAGAGGAAAAGGAGGTACATTTTTCCATACCAAAATTAATGGCAGAACCCATTGTCACAGGATGTTATGAAGGCAAAAATTTAAAATAGATTAATACATAGTTAGATGTATTCACAAAAGAAAGCCTGTCAAGGATTGTTAAACAAAGGAACAGACACAACTTTCTTGCTCAAAGTCCTTGAACTACAGTCTGCCAAATGCTGGGAGGGATCACTCTTTTACTAAAACTCTTCCCCATAAGCATTACTACTGACTATTATTAGAGGTGGAATGCTGGGCTATACCAGATCTCTGCCTGGAGACATCAGGGCTAAATCCTGTGTTACAGCGCCAGGAACCTTCAGTAAGGTGTGCAGTGCTGGGAAACCCCATCTTTTTGAGAAGGAACATGCAGCACCTGCTGAAGCTACGAGTCAGACAAAGATTTGCTTCCTGTTGGAGAGCTGCACTCTTTTAACATGTTCCTCTTGCAGGAACACAGCTATGCCATGTGTTTCAGGACTGGGTTAGGTGTAGAAAGTCTGTAATATTGCCTACATTGAAAAATCAGATTTACCTACTTCTGTTTTGTGGCCTGGTACTAAAAACCTCATTAGAGCTCAGTTATACAAGAGAAGATTCTGTCCCCCATTTCAGGTGGCTGAGCTCAATTACAGTGCTGTGCCAGTGAATTTGAAAGTCATTTGAGAAGTTGCACAGTTCCTGAAAGTCAGTAGCAGAAGGGGATGAGGAGGATAAAGGAGGAAGAAGAAAGAGGCCACTCTGCTTCTGGAGGGATTCAGAAGCTGACTGGCAGGGGAAGGCACTACAAACAGCACTAAAGCTTGTTCTACATTCACATCCCCTGCCTCACATGTAGCTGTCCTCCCTAAAATGGCTCTCAGGCAAACTATGAATCTGGGAGATATCAAGAAAATGACCTCTTGATGAGATTTATGAGGCACTAACAGATTTATGCACCCACTTGTAACATGAGATATTTGCCCACTTGCACATCCTTACCACCACATTATAAATACAATTGTATTTTGTGCAGAGCAGCTACCCTGTTGCATTTCTCACCTGCTGATAAAAACATGCTTAAAGTGCCTTAAAAAAACTTGTATAAACTTTGGTTGTCCTGCAGAAATACTAAGTGAGCTTCCAGCGAGAAGTGAATTTTCGTTTTTCAGTATCACCACTCATTTTTAGCTCAAGTAAGTAGAAAATATTTAGACCCTATCTATGTTATTTCTCTTGGGAGAAACTGATTGAGCTGAAACCCAAAGAAAATCCTTCCCTTGGGAAGGAGGAATCAGTCAGGCAGAAATTCCCAACTTGAAATCTCTTTCCAGATAGCAGCCTCATCAACAAGCTCTCTCTTGCTTTGTGCATTCCTGCTCTGCTTCCACACACTGCCTCTTACACTTTTCTTTTATGTCCTGCATGCAGGCACACAGAATTAAAAAAAAAAAAAAATTAAAAAAATTTAAAAAATCAAACCCCAACCAATAAATCTGTTCCAACACCATACTGGGTTGCCATTTCAGATGGCCCATAAGTTCTAGAGTGCGTGGTGGCTTTCCTGTTCTGCACAAATCATTTGAAGCCAGGAGGACTGGAGGTCCCCCTCATTCCCTGTCCAGACTGTCAGCTGTACAGCTCTGATTATGTGAACCACATAAAACCACTGTTGGTTCCTACGGGCTCCCGTGATAGATTTGCAATGGAACAGCTGCCCACATTTTCCTTCCTGCACCAAAGATAACACTAACAATAACTCAGGCATGATATGAAATACATCTGAGCTGCTTGTTAAACAACAAAACTCAATCACCAACCTGCCTTATGCTGCTGTGTGAAGAGGTCAGCTCTTCGTGGAGGTGTCAACACCACTTGTCAGATGACAGTAAATCTGTTAGTGCTTATTTCCCCATGTTCCTGGGCTCACTTGTCTCCACTCAGTGATGGTACAAAAAATTTCAATACTGGCACTAAAATGACTGATTCAGTGACTCACCCCTACTTCTCCACTGTGATTTCAAAACAGTGCCACTCTACCTCACCAAAATACAACTCCATCCAGAGCATCAACATCACAAACTGCTTCCCAGCCTCTTCTGTTGACACTGTGTTCCCACGACACTCTGCCTTATCTAGAGATTATGCAAAACCTTAAAAGTGTTTGGGCTACAGCTCTAGTGTAGCTCTTTGTACCTCATTTCTCTTTGCATAACTCTGAGTTCCCACTAATTCTGAGACTATTTCTTAAATAAAAGCAGCATTGCTCTGTTTTCAAATTAACAAAATAAGGTATGTCTCTATGAATGTTTCTCTGGTACTACTCTGTAAATTGCCAGAGCTAGATACAGATCAGAATATATAACTCCAGACCATTTAGTAGCAGGTAAATTTTATTCTGGAGCCACTTTTAGTCAACCAGTCCAACAGGACAGAAACAGGCCATTAGAATGTGTGACCTGTACTTTCCTATACACACCCAGAATCATGTTGATTCAGTCATGCCACCACCTGGCACTTTTATGGCAAGCATAACACCTTCAGGAAAACCAGACCTTATTAGTATGGCCAACTGTTTAGTCCAAATAGAAGATATTTGAAAACTGTCTTACAAAAGGAAGGTGCCAGCCTTTCCCTCTCAGGCCACTACTACTTTGTTCCATGCTCTTATGCTTTCAGCATTAACTATTCCCCTTCTGTACCAAACAGATAGTCAGAAATCAGCCTTAACAACTCCCTCTATATCACAGATCCTTTGAAGCTAGTGTTGTGATATATTCATCCATCGTTGTTTTTTCACCACCTGAAATTGCTCTCATGTTACCAATTTTGGCAGTTTATGATCCTGGTATTTTTCAAGCAAACGCTACAAAGAAATGGAAACAAGTATCTAGTAGTATCCAAACAAAAACCAAAATGGTCTCAATAAGGTAAAGATAAGGCCTGGATGTAACAATGGAAGCAGTTGGGTGAAGGGAGGAGAAGAAGGGCATGAAAAAACTGCAAATGCCCATCACATCACCAAGAACATTTCTTTATCCTCCAACTTCACAAAGATCTGAAGGCAAAACAGCCTTGGACTACAAACAAAAGCATCATCTGAGCACTGGACTGAGCTTCTGATCCCTCTGAAAAGGAAAGCTCGAGTATAGCCTTTCTTCAAGCATATATGAGAATGTTTGGGTTTTTGGTCTTGCCTTTCTGAAGAAGTATCTCTAACATTACAGGGTATCCTTTGATCAGACTCAGAAAAAAATCTTCCTAGTGTCTGCAAAAGAAAAGAGAGTTCTGAAGCATGAAGGCATCTACTATTGCTTATGTAAATGACATTTTGGCTATAACAGGTTTTTAAATAATCTCAGCCTTTTGAGGAAAGCTGAGATTATCACAGTAAGGAAAAAAAGTAGAAAATAAACATGCCCACAACAACATGCAGTTTCCAGGAATTGTGCTTGGGAGGAGAATCTGCTTGGGAGGAGAATTTGCTTGTAGGTTATTTCATTCTCCGCCCAATGTGTGAAATGGCAGGAAATTCAAGTTCCTATGTGTAGGGGACAAGTTTCTTCTGAATACACAACCAGCCATGCACAAAGCAGCCTGCAGGGAAAAATGAGGTGAAAATCTCTCAGAGATAAGCACATTGAAAGTGTATCTGAGGCTCATATATCCCATGAGATGTTAAACTTCCCAGACTAGTACTAATAGCAGCAGCATCATGAGCCTTGCTTGGAAAAGACTGGTTATTTTTCTGCAGCAAAGCATATGTAATAACAAAAATAACCAAAAACCAACCAAACAAAAACATTCCATGAAAACAAACTGAAAAACCCCAACAAAAGCCAAACATTTTATGCATGTGTCCTTCATGGTTTAAGAAAGATAACTTTATGTTGTAGTCTGTGCCTTGGCAGTGTTCCTTTCCTCTGCATAACTTCATAAATGTTCTATTAGCAGGACATGAAACTTGGTCAAGTCAAAAAAAAAAAAAAAGACCTCATAAGACACTATTTTTAAGTACTTTTAGATAATTTTTTGGTTCAAATGAAAGATAAACAGATGACTTAAGTCATTACTGAAAATTTAACACAACAGATATGAACAAAACCTTACACTTAAAACTGCTGTTGCCATTTTCCTGTAGAAGTCAATTTCCATCAATTGATAAATCTCAAAGATTCATTTGCAATTACACAGTGTTTATCTTTACTTCAATATCTCTTTTTCCACAACCAGCAGTTAAACAACATTTACACACCTTTTCAGTGTTCTATTGTCTTGTTTGCACTTACTGCTTTTAAATCTCTAGAAATTAGCAAAGGACTTGTTTCTTTATACCAAAATGCAATTTTATTACAGCACTCAGAAGGCACTAAACTTAAATCACCGAGATGCCTTAAAAATCAACTCTGCATCAGGGAAAGAAAAAACAAACCACAAAACTTTGCCATAAATAAGTCTTCTATTTAAAACAGAATGATTAATTATACAATAGAGTGATTAACATTTCAGGACCATAATTGATTTTTCAATTCCCTAATAGTCAAATTTGCTGAAATATCAAGAAATTCTTTAATTATCTAGAAACCACTAAGCTTGAGATACCTAACTTGTGTGATGTCTTCCGTTAGATACCTGAAATTCTTTGTATGCTTCAAGCTTTAATGCACATAATCCTATTTTTCTCCCAACTCTGCAAAAATAGCCTGTAAGAATGTTGGAACACGGAGATGATTATCCAGGAATAAAGCACAGAAGGTAGCAGGTGTTGGAAGAAAGCCCATTTACCTAATGAGAGGCATGGAAACTCTTCCTCACAGCCCTCCAAGAAATGCCACCTGGAATATTTCTGCCTGAAAAAAAGGTGATGTTTCTGGGAAATCAAGGGAAGGCTGTACAGAGGCAGCTCATGCCAACATTTCCAGTACTTATGGAATGAGAGGAAACAATGGCTGTGGTACCAACTCCAAGTTTGAATTGACCAGTTCAGGTTAACCCTTTGGGGAAGGTGTGAGCAATCCCTGGAAGGTGTGCAAGCAACCAAGCTGCACACAGCAACTCGTATGTAGAATAAAAGGTTCAGAGCACAAAGGACCTCAAGTCCTCACTATGTTAAAATAGACTCTAAACACAAACCAGACTGTTTTCTAGCCTTGAAATAATTTTGATAAGCTCTACTTGCTGCTAAGAGATTACAGAACTAAAACTCATTTTGCTCAGTAACTGTACCATGGTACTGAAAAACTACCAACACACTTCCTCTCTGCAGTAAGGGACAATAGGGGCAAGAAATAGAAACACACAGAAAAATGCCACATGAACACAACATGCTGGTGTCTCACAAGCCCTAATTCTCCCCTTCTCCCAGAAAGATTTGCCCAGATCACCTCTGGCATGCTTAAGGAAACCACACTGTTCTCAGTCCATGCAATGTAGCAAGGTCAGCAGGAGCATCCCATGGGTGGCAGATAAGCTGCTCCTAACTCTTCAGTTATCAGCTATGCTCAAGGCCAAACCCTGTAATTTCATCCTTCATATTATCTCCTGGGTTTGCTCTGATGGATTCTGGGTTTCATCCCCACTTACCAAATCCAGACAGTTTTTCCTGTTTCATTGCCACAGAAAGTTCAGCCTCTAAACGAACTACACTTCTTCGTTCACCGAGTCGATTTTCAATGAAACTTCCAGAAAAACCACCAAGGTTGTTACTAAACAAAGCAGGCACACAGTCACCAGCCTGACATTTTCACCCTTCTTACAGTCCAAGTGTGAGACTTGCAATTACTAGGACTAGCTACTAGTCAGTTAGGGAATACTGTGTCTACAATTTAGGATGCTTATGGCTTGGTTCTCATCTCTCCAAAGTGCTTAAGATGGGCAAATGGATATAGAACAGCTACCTATGAAGCTATTAGATCTTGTAAACTAAGGGGAAAAAATGTTTTTTTTTTTTTTAATGAAAGACAATGTAATGGAAAAAAAATATGAGTATGATTATTCAATCCTTTTAAAGTCTTTTCCCCCCAGTTAGTAAATTCTAAGCATGAAGAACCAGCAGAGCAGCCAAATGCAATATTGCTTTAAGGGAAATAAATAGTATGTTACTACAGCCCCAAGCTTGCAAAGTGACTCTGACTTTTTGCATGTTCTGCAAAAATAAGATACCCTTTAGGCAGCTCTCTTAATGGATTCATTTAGTGAGAAGCCTTCAAAGTTGCATTCATCTAATAAAAAAAAAAAATTAGTGGCTGTCTCAGTAACTCAGTACTGCCAGGAAGCAGAGAACCTCTGTAAATGGATATAAGGCACAGTGACACCTTATTGAATTCCTGTAGTAAAGTCAGGCTTCCTTCAAGGGTCTTAGAACCATCTGAAGTATATAAATGAACTCCTTATTAAAGACAGCTTTTAAAAACAAGAGTGACACTTTAAAGTGTTCATAGTTTTAACAGGCTTCTAACATCTTGCAGAACAGAATGCATGCTCAACTTACATTTTTGGTATTTTACTCCTCTGTTTTGTCTCTGGCATACCCAAGAAATTCCAAGATATGCTTCAGCTATCATCCTTCAGCTGAAAACCCAGACATACTAACCAAAATAGGTCATGCCTTACTAACAAAGAGAAAATGACTAAGCATATGGTAACAAAAGGGAACCTTGAGGTTATTAATCACAAACTGCTTCAGCCTGGCATAAAAATAATGAGTAATTACATTTTGAGAAAACAAAAGCGTTTAATACTTCATATATCATGGAAGATAGCAGTTAGATAAAAATTATTAGAATTCAGGAGAGAGACTGACAGACCTACTGCCAGCGGTCCAGTGAGTAGGTTACTCATGATCTTTCTGGAAAGGCAGGCAGGGAGACAAATCCCAGTGAGTCCCCCTGCAGTGCTCTGTCCCCCAGGTAACAACTCCCAGTATTAAACTGGACAACCCAGGGCAGAGAAAAAGCATCCCAGGGAACAGAGGAGACTGACCCAGCTGAGCAGCAAGGGAGCAAACTCTGCAGAATAATGAAGTGTGGGAGCATGTCAGGGATGTGGTCTGCAAGTTGAGGGGGAAGTAGAAAGGTTGAGGAAGAACTAGAGCAGTTTTACACAGACCAATATACCAGCAGGAAAAATCCCCAACAGTATGATCATAAGCTATGAAGTAGATTTTTCTTTTCCTTTTAGTGGAAGCAGTGGTATTTAAGACATCTCAAAGATGCCTGAACAAAGATTTGAGTCCTTATAGGGAGCACCCTTGAATCAGGTTATGGATACAGAAAAGACCATTGCCAAGATTCTTACTAACACTGGCTCAAGCCTGTAGTTACCTAAAACTTGTCCTTTAGTTAATCACTGAAAGTACAGCTCTGCAGGCAATGGAAACAACAGGAAGCTCATCCTACAAATCACTGAAAAAAATTAAGCAGGTATTATCAAGGGTAATTGCCAGTCAGAATGTAAGGGCCTGCCCATTACAGAGTAAAAGGTCTTTACTGATCAAAGTGTCTCATATGTTAAATGACAGAAAAAGACATTGCATTCTAAACCCATGGGGAAAAAAAACATATTATTTTTCTTTGTGGAAAAAATTACTAAAAATTACTAAATAAAATAAATATCTAAATAAATCAGGTTAATAGTCAGACTTTCTCAATAGTTGATAGCTGCCTCAAAATCAGTGCATTTCTTTTTTTTTTAATCATACGTACAGAACAAAGTGTATGTAGAACTTACACAACAAAGGGCAGAATTTTAAAAAACTTTTAAATTTGAGTCTTGTGATGATCACAAAGAAAATCTTGCTGACAACATTCAGCCACAGAGGAGAAAAAGACCCTTCAGAAAATCCATTAAGGTAATTGTTCAAAACCAGGCTTGGCATTTGCAGTCTAAATCGTACCAATCTGATACAATATCTGTGGCATTTAAGGGCCTCATGCCAAAAAAATGGAATATTTTTTGGGCCATCAAAACACCAGATCAGACTCCAAAGATGTGCATTCCTTCCTCAGTCTTAAAAAGCTGCAGGACTAATGGAAAAAGAGGATTATTCAAAACTCACATACTTACACTTCTGTTGAAGATATAAACAAACAACTAGCAAGTTCCAGGACTCTATGCTAGAAAAAGTTTTGGCTATAAGCTTACTGAAACTTTTAAAAACATAAGCAGTGTGTCTTTCCATCACATTTACCTTTTCAATGGAAAAGATGAATAAAAATATTATGGATAAATCTGACAGAGTTCTATCACAGATAGTAACTGCATTTAAAAAAAGGAATTGAGAAATACAAACTTGAATAGAATTCAAGAAGGAAAACAAGTACATACTGAACAAATAATCAGTTTAACCAGGTTTGGAGAACACCAAATAATCCTTACTACCTGAGAACCTGATAAAAGTAGTATCAGTAGCATCTCACCTTCATTAAAAGAATTATTCAGATTGCAGACTCTTCTCCCTTTACTTATAGAAGAAAAGCCATACATTCATTAATTTCTAATTATAAAATACATTTCTCTAGTCAGTCTTACAACAGGAACAGTATGGATGGTTTTGGTTGGATTTTTTTTTAATAAATTGTTGTTAAAATTAAGAAAAGAGGAATTGTCCTTCCCAGGACTGCCAACAACAGCACATGTGCAGAAACAGAATTTCAGAATCTCAGTTTACATCATGTCTTTCTTTTATCCTGAAAGAAGTTCAGCCTTATTAATGAATCAGAAAAAAAAAACAACATAAATACTGCTAAAACACTGAGAGTGTATGCACATGGGAATTTCATGGAGGGGGAAGAAGGGGAAATAAAAGGTGGACAAAAGAAACTGGCACAAAGAAATGGGTTACTGTTTTTCCCTCTAACACGAACTAATTGCATACTGGGTACGAATTAACCCCCATGACGTTCCATGCATTCAAAAGTCAAGACTTTTGCTTTTCAATTGTCCCCAGCAAATGTTATTCCCTGAAGAAACCAGTCTGAAGCTGTCCCACAGCACACACCCTCTCAAATATGAGGGTTAAGGCTTCCAGCCCTGCACGGTGTAAAATCACACCAGGCACCGCCACAGCCCTCAAGGGGGGCAGATGAGCACACAGCACCATTAAACAAGAAGTACAAACAACAAACACCAACCAAGAGCTTCTAAAGGCTACTCCAAAGTCTACTGCAAAGAGACATGCTACTAACACAATCTTATTCTGTATTCAAAGTACTCATTTCACCTATGTGGTTGTGTGACTAATTAGGAGCAGAGCTCCTCTCTCTTGGTGCTTTAAGGGCATCTGTGGAGGACAAGACTGGCACCACTGACAGCACCCAGCCAGGTGGGACTCCTGTGTCCCCATGCTCAGCTACACAGGAACCACTCCAGCCACTGCATCAGATATTAAGAATCTTTATCCAATCCATATGTGTGTGTGTATAAATATATATATACACATATAAATAAATATATGTATTAGGTAGAGCTCTCAAAGCAAGCACCTGGGCCTTTGCTATTTCTCCCTGCAGTCCTCCAGAGCATGAGCAATTTCATTAAACTTCCTCAACAGGAGAGCACTAAATAAACACTGTAAATTAAACAAAACTATGCTGATGATCTAGTTGCAATTACTTCCAATTGATTTGAGTCTTTATTGTTCCCTCAAGCTTTAAACTTTGTAGATAAAAAAACGATCAGGCCTTACTGGAGGAATACCAAAGGAGAAGCTTTGAAACTTTCTTTAAATACATTCAAAAGCAAGCAGACTAGCTTGTTCTCCTAACAAAATTCCAATTAAATTTAACCCAGAAATCTAGTTAAAAAATCAGGCTATTCCAGTGCCACAAACCAGCAAGTTAATGCTCAGATTAAATTCACTCATTGGTTAATGTACATACACACAAACTATTAATTGCTGCAGTGTATTTTGTTTCACAAAAGTCAGACACTGCCAAAAAACTTTAGGAAACTTTTACCCAGCTGATATATTACAATCCAGCTCTTGGGCATTTCAGCCTTTTCTGAGTTGAACCAAACTGTCACTTGACTGCAACAGGAAACATGCACACAAGTGCAGTGGGTTTGCTTACCACCATACAAATATTCCGTGAGAAAACAAGAGCAGATATTCTTATTTCATTCCTGGGACTCCTCTGCAGAAAAATCCTGGAGTTACTCACAGATTTTAAAACACCCTCTTAGGTCCTGATACATATATATGTCATTAGGCTGGTTTTATAATTATTTTTCAGATATTAATTTCATTAATAGACTCAATCTCCTTGTAACAGCCAGAGCTATTATTCTGATTAATTTTCTCTTCCATGTCTCCAAATTACATTTTCCTTGCCAAGCTGGAACCATTCTCAGATCACCTTTTTCTGAAATTCTTTCTTCTCTGAGGTTAGCCCAAAACTACCACAGATACAAGGCTCTAAGCCTCTAGACACATTTTACATATCTCTGTAGATATTTTTTATATGTAGAGCTACCATTTTCTCTTCATGGCATACATCCAAGCCTCAGTTCCAATCCTGGGGTGCTTTTAAATGGAAAGAACTTTGTTCAGGTTGGAGGAGGCAGAAAAGTACAATACAGACTCTTTTCCAAGATTTTTTCTATTGAATTATGTTTACACCAGAATTAAAAATTTCTGAGCCTTCTTGAAGGACAGACATCATCTCACCTTGAAGCTATAAATATTCCCATATCACACTGATCTTGCAGAAAATTCAAATACAAATATGAAGAGGCATACCTAGCTCTCCCTGTTATTTTCTTTACATGACACAGAAAGGGAAAAATGTAGTTATTTTACTTATATCCATCTATCATGGTGTATACTCAAACAGCTCACTATCTCTACAGCTAACTACTTCAGCTTTAAATAGGTTATTCTTTCTCTGTGTATTGGCTGTTCTCATTGCATCAACTATTTTCTGCTTTCAATATTTCAAATAATAACATAATGTATATCTATTCAAACATTAGTCTCACTTTTAAGGAAAAGAACTTTGAAAGAAAATTTAATAGTTTTATGTACTGCCCAAAGAAATTCCACCATCAGATTTGAGGGAGTCAAAGCAATCCTAGCAAATACCCAATTAAGAACAACATTGCCTTCAGTTTTAATGCTTTCAGACACATGATTGAATTTTCTTGAAAATGTGACTTATTGGGTTTGTTAGGGCTTTTTTTAAAGCAAATGGGAAGTCTACATCCTGGTTCCAGAAAAAGACAATTCTTCTGAGCTCCCTCTTCTCATCAGATGTACAAATACATATCTACACTCTACTCCATCACAAGGGTGATCTAATTTTTCAGTCATACAGTTGCACCATGCTGCTATTAGTCCCTAGCTCGCCTCCATCATCTGCTTTCTCTTCATTTAGGAAGACAGGAATGGATTCCCTGTGTTGGGTTTTTTCAAGCAGAGAGCTACCATCAAGTGTCATTTGCTTGTCCATTGCTTCAAATGATCCTTGGAACATTATTACAACTCCAACTGCTCCAGTGATTCCTCTGGTGCCTCAGTGTGCAGCCACTGCACACAAAATTAAGGGAGAAATGCTCGTGTTCAGGGTATTCCCCAATGGATCATTTCTTGGTTCAGAATCTGAAGTAGTCCTTGGTTTGCAGTTAAAAAAGCTGGACAACTGGAGCTAGAGATCATACAGATACCCTGCTTTTGCATCAGTACTTTCAGTACTTCGTCAGATAAAGGCACACTACTTCATGGCTACTTCCACTACTGTGGGAAATTGTGCCTGGTGTCAATATGGGCAAGGTTTTTTATAAAAGATTTCACTTTCTGAACAGGTTTCATTAGTGCTACGTTTATTTCTTCCCCTTTAACAGCCAGTGTGGAAAAGTGCTCACGTGTGGTGTCCAACAGAGCTAATAAAAATTGGTTTCCACCCAAGTGATGCTCTTCCCTCAGCCCCAGCTGCTGCACAACTGGCTCCACCACACCCTCCCTGTCCTGCCAGACTTCCCGACCCCTCTGCTGACTCTGCCCTATTATCTCACTGCTAATTAGATGGCAGGAGGCTGCATTTGCTCCGAGCAGTACCTGTGTGAGCACCCAGCCACACACACACCCCAGGCACAGCTGGCAGGACACCCTAGGACCTCCAGCAACAGCTGCAGTGATTTGAGTCCCTCCTCTTTGAGTCCCTCTCCCTCCACCACTTCGTTTTTAATTAAGCTTCATTGTTTGCCAAGCATGGCTAAAGCTGGCTAACAGTTTACTGAGACACAGAGAATAGTCGGAAACAAAGGTGCAGCACTACCATTCAAGCCTTAATCGTAAACAACATATAAAAAATGGAAAAGCTTGCCCCACAAAGTTACCATCAACAACTTCTCCTCTCCCACAGGTCTATTTAGAAATTCTTCTCTTGGAGGTTCACTTCCAACTCACATGTTTTAGGCAAATTACTCCTATACCCTTGGAGCTGTGCCGTTTGTGACCTATCTCAAAATTCAAATATTACTATTAAAAGCAGAGCTGTGAGCAGTACTTAATTAGAATGCCTTTTAAAGCCTTTTTCACATTCAAATGCTAGAGTCACTTGCCCTTCTCTCCACTGCAATACTATCACACCATCTGCTTTGTCTTTATTTATTTATTTGCTATTGAAGTGTTTTCAGGATATTTTCTGGTAGCTTAAATTTCAGTATTTATTGACCACACATTGTAGATATACCTTCCTTTTTACTTATATTAGGTTTCTTTTAACGGTTTCCAGTATTTTCTCTTCACTGAACATTATACTCAACATTTCAAAGGACACAGGAGGGAAAATGGCACTCTGAACCAAAACATTAAACAATGCTATTTTCCACATGACACCAATTAATTCAGCCTAAATGGCTAATGAACAACACAGGTTACAATGGCATAACCATGCAGCTGACCATCAAACATGCACATCCTGATGCCTCTGTTTAAAAAGTACTATTGAATGTTTAATGTGTTAAAGGCAAATGTAATGGCTTCACATCTTACAAACACAGTGCAAAACAGAGATTTTTTGGAGGAATTCCCACAATTATAAGGTAGGAGCTGAGGTCTTCAAATAGAAGAAGACTGAAGATTAGCCAAGGAGGCCAATCTTACAGATTCACACAAAGTTTAACTTCTATAATGCACTGAGACTATTTGGTTCATAAAATTATATACACAACTAATTGTCTAAAAGATACAACAACGGCATATTCCCTTCCCATTTCTCCCTTTTATATTTTCTGTATTTTTAAGAGCCTAAATACTAACCATTCCCTGGAAAATAGGAAGCTTCTGAGGAAGAAGGAAAAAAAACAAGAAAAAAACAACACAATTTCTGAAGATTCTTAGTTTTACAAGAGCTTTACCTTTCTTTTTAGCCTGGATGTTTGAGAAAATAACCTCAGGCAGGACAAACTAAACAAATCATGCTTTTCCTTAATCTGAAAAAGACACTGCTATTATACACCACAGCAAGAGCTGGCCAGAGACTTCTCAGTTGTAATCACTGTTATTGCAATCATAAGACTGCAGTGAATTAACAAAATAAAACCAAATCAAATTTAGTTCACTTTGATGGTGAGCCACAGGCAGCAGCAAACTCCAGAATAATTGGAAAAATGAGAGAGATGGACAGAAAAAAAATCCTTAACCCCCAAACGACATTCCCCACCACTTCCCATAATGTAGGAAGACCATAGTGGCCTGGGAAATGTTCCAAGCCTGCCTGATACCTGCTGGGATCCCAGAGCCTCTGAATGATATGAAGCCCTGTTCCAACTGAATAGTGATATCATCACATCCTCTTTCCTCTTAGAAATCTAAGATTTATTTTCACTTATTTATTAATGGAAGGGAAAACACCTCCTTTACAAGCAGCATGAAGGTCTGCTTGGCATTTCTGCCTCTCTTTGTGCAAAAATGTGTTTCAAACCCACCTCGTAATGGAAAAAGGCAACTAGGGAAGACATATTTGCCATTTCATATAATTTAATAGTATCCTTCCCTTCCCTGAACGTTCAGGGCAAAATCAATGCCACACAAACCTGCTGAACAGGAAGCCTAATTATTCTAACATGTGCAACCAAAGCGATAGGGAGTTTCCCTGTAAAACTGATAAGGAGAGACATAAAAGACTAACGAGCAGCCTGCTGGTGCTCCATTGCTGGGCTAGTAAAGGTCCCCGTGGAACACCTTTGGTATTGTTCAGTGGGGAGAAGGAGGCTGGGACGTGGCCAAAAATAACACTCAGATTGAAAGAGTGAGCACATAACATCTGCAGCTCGAGTTCTTAATCCAGGCACAGAAATAAATTATTTGAAAGAGCGTAACCAACAGAAAAATGTCTGATGTGGTGCAGAATGAGCCAATTAAACACACTCAGGTTACTGAGCAGATAGACCCTTTGTGCTGTTTGAATATACTGACAAATGTCTTCTTGACCTGTGCCTGTGGTGCAAGTGACTAAAAATAAGGGCTCTTCATTAAGGACACGCAATCATCAGTGTTATTAGTGACCAGCAATTGAACTGCTGGGCTTTCAATAATCAGGTGGGAAAGATGTAGAAAAGTCAAGGGTGGTCAGCAGAAGGAGCAGCATCAGATCAGAAAAGGAAGCATCCAGCAATACCAAGTCCCTCCTTTCACTTCTAGGGTTTCCAGTTTACCAGTAAGTCATCTTATGGCCTATAAAAATGTGTGCTCTTCCCTAGCAATGTTTTGTGCAAGACAATCCAGGTTCCCAAGTGGCTTGTCCCTGAGGCAGTGATCCCATATTCCCTCTGTATTCAGAGCATAGTGCCTGCACTCAAACACAGTTGTTTCAAACAAGGATGGCTTGATACTGGTATCTCTGTTCAGAAAGTCACAGCTTTTCCTTGGATAAAAACCTGTCCAAGTGACACATCTCCTGCTGCTGAATTTCTGTAATATTTTGTGTATTACACACATAAATACCTTGTGTTATGGAAATAGATGCTTTGGGGAGACCTATACCTAGGGGAGGAGGGGAAGGTCTCACAACGTAGCTTTTTCACTTCTGTGTTACTATACCAAATGAGGGAGAGAGCTGCAAACAGCAATTTAGAGAGCCTGACCAGACAGCAGGAACACATGTCAAATGGGTGTGTAACAGTTTCTTAACATATTTCCCTTATGGCAAATTCAGTCACTCTGCAAGGTCCAAAACGTTACTTTGCCCCCACCCTAGGACAGCGTATTTGGAAGCAAATGGGGATTGAAGTCATTGCAAACATTGCTACTCATGGGATAAATCTTGTGCCATGGATCAGCCACCTCCAGCACTGATGCCAAGGAAGCAAAAAACCTGATTTCAGTGGTAAGCAGCACAACAGGGCATAGGCAAGGCATCACCAGTAAAGGAAGCAGCAACAGTGTCTCGGAGACAGCCTCCCACCTCCCAGTGGGCTTTAACCACTACTGCCTCTAACCTGGGAAAGAGAAAACATTGTCTGGAAACACCATCCCTGCCTTATACTGAAATGCCATCCAACCCCCCAAGTTTTCCTCATGCCTGCTAACAAATGTGTATTGTACAGATATCTCCTGTAAGCCTCAGTATCCAGATTTCACGGCTTGAGAAAGTTCTTTTCTCCATGTTGTACAGTGACACAAAACCAGATCTTTCTGTACAGACTTCACTGAGTAACACTGAAGGGCACTTTACAAAAATCAGTTCCCACACGAGATCAACAGAACACAGAACTTTAGCACCTTCCTGAACTTCACCAACAAAGCTTCATTTTATTTCAGTATCAGCTAACACAGACACCATTCTTTTTTTTTGTCTTTAAGTTCTTTTTGACAAACAAATGTTAGAAACAATTTCTTCCATTTATATTTCCAGAAAAATGGAACATAATTGCAAAGGATGATCCCTGTTTCTCAAATCCCCCAAAAGGCATATCATATTTTCATTTCTCATAGTATTTAATCAAGTCTATTTCATTACAGACAAGGTCAGAAAGCTCATCATGCTGCAATTGATGACAAACAAGATAGTGCCCACAACCAATGAAGACTGACCTATTTGTCTGATTTGCCTACATTTCTGCAGGCCAAATTTACTGACATTTTGCACAAGTTCAAAGCTGGCTTGAGCCTGATGACCTTTTATACTTCTGTAATTAGACTTCTGTGCCTTTACAACTAGAAAAACAAGCTGCCCCTTTACTCTCCCTAGTTCAGCATTCCATCTGTAAACTAGAAACTTCACCATCCACTCAGCCAGTCAGAAAAGTACTTACAAAATAAGGAAAAAAAAAAAAAGAAAATACACAAACTACAACCTTTCAAAGGCATGAAATTAAGACTGGAAAGGGCCTTTTAAGATAAACATGTCAATTTCTAAAAGAAGAAACAGAAAAAGCAGACAAGTTAGTGGACCCAAATTCAATAAACAGCATTTTTATCATGCTTTTCTAAAAAAGACAATATAAAATAAGGACACTGGCATAGACAAGTACCATGAAAAAACAGCGGGAGGGGGGGGAAAAATCAAACCAGAAACTAAACCCAGTAAGTTTAGTCCCTATCACTAAGAGCACAGCACAAAAGTTACGATGCTCATATTGATTGAACACTAGAATTTAACCAAGATTAATCATACAGAGGTTCAGCTGCTGAAAACATCCACTGAGAGTTTCATTTATGTGCATAGTCAGGTTTTGCAAACCAATCCCACAGCTGTAAAAAATACTTCCTAAATATGAATGTAAGCTTAAAAAGATGAGTTGAGTCAATTCTATTGAAGTCCTGGATGTGGATCCCCGCTGCAGTCAGCAAGATGCAGATCTGCATTCCCCAAAGGAAGCAGAGGGGAGGAGGACAAGGTCAGAGCACTGACCTGCACTTCAAATTCCAGCCTCGGGAAAGAGGGACGGGCAACAATTAACAACCAGGGAACAGGCAACACTGTTCTGAGCACAGTTCTCCACCTTGTAGAACCTGAGGGATGCACTCAGCTGGCAATGAGCACAAGATCCTTTAGCCCACTGTCAGCCCCGAGATTTCTGTGCCCACCAAACAACTTGTTGCTGCCAACACTATGAAAACAACATGACCCTGTGGACCACCTTTCCCAGCTTCATGCCCTCACACATCACCACAGCAGTCAGTCCCTTTAAGAAATGCGTGCAGCAGAGCAAGTCAAAGACTTTACACAAGGATATGTCGAACCAGAGAAGCATTTCTTTTGCATAGCTCCATCACAAAGCAATCTACAAAGCTGCAAGAACTGGCAGCCTCATATTCATCAATGTTTTTTTTTTTTTTTTTTAAGAGCTGCTAATTATTGTCGTATATGAATTTTTTAAGTGGAAGTTTGGATTTTTTGCTAAGTTAAATTGATCTAAAAATCAGCAGGGAAGATTTACTGAATAGCTCTATAAATTCAGAATTCTCTATTTCAATTTTAATGCAGAAGTACATCTCATAGGGCCAGTCCTTCTCTTTCCTTTTTCAAACCGTCACATATAAGTGGCATTTCCCCCTAGGTCATTTATCTTCCACAATTTTATTTCAAAAAGTTTGGTTACAAGTAGCATGCTTAAAGATATTGATTACAAAATGACTAATGAACTGTGTCATCCTGACGGGGGAAACAAAAGGAAAAAATCCAATATAAGTCCAGCCATTAAATAAAAGTCAAGTGTGGCTATTACACATTCAATCTCACACCAACTTTTAACATTTTGAAGTTCCTTGTTACAGTTTGCTAAGTATTCTGCGAGCCCCGGGCTGGAAGGCAGCGGGCACAGCCCCGTCCCGACACGTGAAGGTCGCTGAGAGGATTTCATACTTTCTTGGGAAGCATTTCTAAAAGGCTCAGCTCCACCAATCAGCTAGACATCGCAATTCTTGCATAAACATCCAAAAGTAGTGAAAAGACATCTCTTAATTCAAAGGGAACTTTTGGGGTTTTTCTTAAGGGACCTCCTGCAGAATTTTATTTTTGTTGGCTCGACTCCAACATCAGCTGCTTGCTGTGAATTGGAAGCAATACATGGAGCAGGAGACAAAGTATTGAGAGATATGAATAACAGAACAGCTGATCGATACTGTTCCTTTAGAGCAATCACCTTTCCAATCTGGAGGGACAAATCTCTTTGAAGGTAACTCAAGTAAGAAGGCTGTGACCGAAAAAGATACGCTACACAGTAATTTTATGCCGGCAATCAAGCAAATGCGGCAACTTTAAATCAACTCCACAGAGTTTACTCCAGCTTTAAGAGGAGAGAAAGCATCCGTATCACAAAAGCTAAGGCCTACTGCACATGAGCTCCCGCTCTTGAAATAAACTGCAGTTTACTCTAAACTTTCCCCGGCGGTTCCCGGCTGTCTGAGGCTGATCACAACGAAGAGAAGGCAACATTCTGTTTGAAACCAGCGAACTCTCCAGCTCGGACACGAGCAAGGTGATGGCGGAGGCGTCGGGGGCACCAGGCTGGAGCCACTTCTGGGTGCGAGGGCGGAGGGAGGGAGCACCCGGGCGGCCGCAGTCGCTACCGCCACCCGCAGATCGCGGGGTGATGACCGCGGCCGGGGGCCAGCGGGAGCCCGTCCCGTGCTCGCCGGGCCGTCCCGGACCCAGGCGAGAGGGAGGCGCTGCCCTCGCACGCCCCCCGCAGCGGCACCTCCCCGCCAGCTGCCGGCCTGGGCTAAACCCTTCCCCGGGCCGCCCCTACTACTCCGCCCGGCACCGCACGTCCCTCCGGGGCTCCCGCGCCGCCGCCGGGACCGGGGGCCGGGTGCCAGCCCGGGGCGAAACAAAAGGCAGGGAGCTGCGGGGCCGCCCTCGCCGCCGCCCGGACTGCGCCCG